>JAQGAV010001614.1:0-19839 GCA_034691345.1 Phasmarhabditis papillosa
GAATGCCAGCAGGCGCAGTGTTAAAAATGACGAAATACGCAGCATACACGGCCTCATTACTTTTGAATCTGACTATAAATAGTTTTCTTTTTATTTCTATTGATCTGTATTACTTTTCTTTCCTCTTACCTAATAGACAATACAAATACATTTTCATCAGAACTGCTCATTCTTATTAAAAATGCCCCATCTTCATTCCGCCTGTTCAATAATTCTTCTGCTTTTGACTTGTCTGCTGTAGTATGAAACCAACTAAAACATTATAATATTTATTCATTAGATTATTTTTTTATTACTCTATTATTTTATTAAACAACTGAGAAAGAGCCTAACTGGCTCCTAAAAGGGGTAGCTATCCACGCCGCAACTTCAGACTGAACTATTCAAGAAACCGCATTGAACCTAACGGAACAGTTATAGCATGAATGGTGGCCCCATCAGTGGACAGAAGCATTGCCTCATAATCTCAAGGTCGATGGTTCGAATCCGCCCCGTAGACAGACTTCTTGCAATTTTCTAATCCGCCGCCTCCGCTCCCCAGGTGCTGTGCAATGGAGTCCTCGCTCCCTATGGTCCTTTCGTCTCACTTTATCCTCCAAATATCTGTGATCTCCTGTTTCGTAAAATATGAATAAACAATAAACAATCAGAGGGAACTGGCCGGCCCGGACCAACTTTCCTAAATCGCTGCCCGATCCGGCAGCGAAATTTTCACCTCTGTGTGGCCATAGTTGTAATCAAACGGGTTCAACAGGATTTTGGACTATTGGTTTAATACAGGAGCGTTAAAATCTTTTCGAAAATATTTCCTTTTAACCTGAGAAAATGTAATATTCCCAATATAAATGTTAGTTTAATTAAACTATATTCTTCTATAAATATAATAACTTACGGTTCATTTAAATGAGGTTGTGGTTGTGGACATGCTATAGTAAGAGCCATTCTAAAGTTAAGAGTTGTAAGATAATGTCTTGTATAATAAGAAACAAGTTCATATAGTGTATCACATACTTTATTGTCCATAAAATAATACTTCTTTTCTCCTAAAATAAAAAATAGTTATTTAAGTATTAAATATATAAATATAGCTAATTAAACATTGTTTGTTATGGTTTGTTATGGTGAATACTTATTTAGCATGTCATACCCCTGAGTGGTTCTATTGACTAACTAAACGCTTCAAACCAATTGTGGCAATAATGTTTCATTATCACTATCGTTAGATTCAAAAGTATTACGGCCGTGTTAATAAGCAGGAGTGTTGCATTATTCTGTCTGAGTAAGGCAGTACGAAGGCAAGTTTGCAATCTGCTGATACTGCGCGCCTAAAATGCCAGCAGGCGCAGTATTATAAATGATGAAATACGCAGCATATACGGCCTCATTACTTTTGAATCCGACTATATATAATTAGTAAACAGTAATTAAAAAGTAAAGAAATTCTATGAACAAGTATACAGACCCATTTCCAGCGCTTTTGCCTACAAAATTAGCTAATCATGCAATAACGCAGAAGACCCAGCCTCTCGATTCTTAAACCCCACAATAAAACAAGATCTTATAAAAGAGAAAGGAATTAATTTCTCTTCTTTGTTCTTTATTAAACAATCTTAACTTACTTTCTATCATTTTAGTTTTAATTCTAACATGATGTACTTTTCCGTCATGTAAAATCGACAATGAGAAATCTCCAATAAAAAGGTTCGAATCTCTAATCATAAATAGTCCGTTTCCCTTTTCTTTATACTGAAGTAAACGGGCAGCGGCTTGCTGAAATAGTATTAATTAGTTTATTTATAATAATAATTTTAATATTAATATTATTAATAAACTAACTTCTCTCTCGCATCTTCCGTGGAACCATTCTTCTGTTACGTGTTGTTCCTCAGGACGGACGCCGAAACCAGCAAGGGCTTCGTCCTGCAATAACAGTTGTTATAATATGTATTGTTACAAGGAGAAGGTTGGTAATATAGAAATTAAATGATATTAACTGCAAAGATACATTAAAACTAAACTTATGTTAATTCCTCTGACTAAACATAAATGGCTATTTTTAAATATATATAATGAATCATAATTCCCCTCTATTAGCAGACTTTCGTTATCAGTAAAAGAAAGTTTTTTTCTTTTTTAGAAGGCGGAAGAAATGGTAAAAACATGTGATAGAATTGCAAATAAATAAACAAAATAACATCTACAGTTTGAATTTATCATTTTATTAGTTGCAGAAGTCTATTAAGTTTCCTAATAGAATAGGAATTATTTGTGATAAAAATAAAATTTTTTACTACAGACGCTTATTAAGAGTTCCCACTACTAATAACAAGCTTTCTTAGTTAAAAATAGAACGTTTTCTAGGAGCGAGCAATGTTAACTTCTCCTTCTACTTATATTACCGTACCTCTTTTTCATCGTCACCAGCCATACTAATAGTGTCTTGTTGTTCATCTTCAGTACAAGTATCCATTAAGAAACAAAGTCTGTCTTGGAATAGAATAAATACATGTGGCTTCCAGTCCTAAATAATAAATATATTAATAACATTATCATATAATTAAACTTTTTATTATTAAAAACATTTATCAAACACAATATCACCTAAACGAGACAGGTAAAACAGGAAAGGTGAAAAACTTGGTAAGCTGTTTTATTTTTTAGATATTTTTTAGATTCTCTTAGTTTTGGTGTAATTACTTGAACAAGCGATGTGAAGTCAATGGTTCGACTCCCCGGTAGATTCCTCCGTTTTCTTCTTGCTTAACTCTAATTTCCAGAATAATAAACTTTTTCCGTCTAACAATTAGCTTAAAGCATTTTTAGTTTAGTTTTTGTTTAATGAATATTCCTTCTTTTTATATAACTTACATGTATAGTCATATCTTTTAAATACAATATTCCTTTCTTAATACAGTCCTTTGAATTAACAATAGAATCATTGTCCTCAACTAAAATGAAAGTATTAAACTTTACTTTAAACTCGATTGGCTATCTTTAAAAATACAAAATACAGAACTTGTTTTACACAAAATATGTTTATTGCAGTAAATATCTTGTCTAGAACACTTTAAAATACTCAAAATTTAGGAATGGAGTCCTGGCACCCTATAGTCCCTTCGTCTCACTTCAACCTCCAAATATCTGTGATCTCGTGTTTCGTAAAATAAATAATTTTTAATTTTAATTTTAATTCCGATGTTCAAAAATACAAAATCACAAACGATTCCACCGGCCAAGTCTTAAATTGCCCCCCCCCCCCCTCGTTTAACTAACATTCATCATAAGTGACCGGCGTCTTTCCATCGGCAGTTTCCACTGTTAATTTCTTATGTTTTAGGATTATTTTCTTCTTTATTGATGCAGGCGACGGCAATGCGGTCTCATCACGATTGACCTGAAAGAAATGGAGGGTTACTGTAGAAAAGGAAATATATTGGATGAGAAATTGTGTATAGGGTAGAGTCGAAACGGATGAATCGATTGCAGGGGTGTACGGTAATATTTAGAAGGAGCGCCGAAATCCAAAGAAATATACAAGAAATCCGATATAATTGTGCGCTCCCATTATAATAAATAGACCTTTAGCTGCAAACGATTTGTCCTTCGACTATAAAGGTTATAGTAGCTAGTTTGTTAAATAACGTATAAAGGGAAGAATGATCTCTTTTAAGAAAATTCCATTGAAGACTTTAACATCTAAGATATGTTTATTTGGAATAAAGTTTATATTTACTTAACAAGTTTAGAAAAACTATCGAATAAATGATCCTTTGACGGTATTCCTAAGACCCTATAGTTACTTAAAAAGTTATCTTTGTTAGGATAAAGAAACTAAAAAGTAATTTGTTATCTATTATTATACAGTTATTAACATCTCTTAGGAGCTCTGGTATATTTTCCCTTAAGAAACCACTTACTACCCCCAACCATATACTTTCTTTTCCAGTTTAAATCAATAAAGTTTTTCCACGTAATCTTTCTATCATTTTATTGCATTTCTATTTGGTGGTACAATAATATTTATAAAAGTAGGCGTGGCTACAGTATTTTGTGATAAACTTTTACTATTTAAGTTTAGTCTTGCTTAAGAAGCCATTCTAGCGTCTTGTCTATTAAGAGTGCGGTATAAACACTTAGTCTTACACAATAATAACAAACTTTTTTGTTCTTAAAGTTTAAAGATTTTTACTTTTATTCAATTAAGTTAAGTCTATGTATCACATATGCATTAACTTTCCTAGAAAAGTACTTATATATTTATATTATTTTATCTAGACATATTTGTAATTTACTAATCAATAATGTACCGAAATGTTTACTTTGTTTTTGTAATATAATTTCGAAAATGGGCGTGGCTATTCGCCCTAGCTGATAACTTTCTAGAGTGTAGACTGTTATTCCTTTAACTACAAGCAACCTCATACATATTGCTCAAATTACTTCTATCATTATTTGTATATTCTTTATTAAGAGCTTGGTTTATAGCGCGGTGTCCTTGAGAGCAGAGGTATTATATAAAAGCGCATGGAAAATCTGTAGATTGGGATCCTTTTCTTGAAATACACACTCATTTTTTAGAAAACACGGCCGCTTCTATCTCAGGTCCTGTAATTGACTTAAACCAAAATATGTCATATATATTTTAGGCAAATTCAAAAACCAGTATTAATTTTAAAGATCATAGCGGTGTTAAAAATTGTGCAATTTCGAATTGGTTTGTGCGTCACCATCGCTCTCTAGAAAGTTCGTTAACCAAATAACAGTAAAATTAATCTTAATCATAAAGGACTGTATTAATATGTTACAAAACTCCACCAATAAGTAAAGAATTGACTAAATCTATTTTATTATTTGTTTGATTTCCTGTCATTTTGCATGAGAAGTGGGCGTGGTCTACCACCTCGGTGATAACTGATAACTAAGTTTAGAACGCTATTTTTGTATTTAATATAATAAAAGCAACTCTAGTAGTTAATGATTGTGTTATATTATCCTTTATAATATAGTTTATTACAAGAGCTAGTTACCCAGTTCAGTATTATAGCAAACAGCGGAGATAAAATTAAGTGCTAAATCGTTATGTTGGAAACATTCTCTTCAAAATTAACATTCCTTTTATTTACTAACACCACCGGTGTTCGCAACACCGCACTGGATACCTACTTCCGCTATAGTTAATAGTCACTGCGTGGAGAAAAAGTATTAGGGGAAGTATTTCTCTGTTGAGGTTTCTTTATGTTTAAGAATTAATACTTTCTATTTATTTGTTTATTTTTATTAAAATTCTATAAAACTTTTAGAATTTCATGGCTTTTCCAAAGAAACTTGTACTCCGAACAGAGGCTGCTCCCACTGGAGAAGAAGCTCAAGTAGATGAAACTAGTACAACAACAACTAATACAGAAATAGAAAAAGTAAGTTTTAAATATATAAAATTATTATTTTATAACTTACAAAACATTAAATAAGTTTTACTTGAACAGTTAAAATACAAAAAATCATTAATTATCCAAATAATTTCGAAACTAATCACTTTTGTTGACTTCACTGCACTTCCCCCTACTTCAAAAGAGTATTTGCTTATGTAACCTTAACTACTTTTAAGAACAGTTAATAAACTTAATATTAAAGTATTTACATTAATAAGACCACCCCTATTTTATTCACTCCTATTTATTTTATTCCATGTAGGTCGTTGATGACGTCACTTCCCCTACCAATGAGTCCGCCGTATCAGCTGATCAAAAAGGTAAGAATATCGATTACTATAAGGGAGGGGAAATAAACATTTTGTTTATTTTAAAACCAACTTTTACAACAAAATACTTAATATATTTAGCCAAAAGACCGAAAACCATACCGTAAATCATTTTTCTTGCGAAATGTTGGGCCTACGAAGATAGTTTATAACAAGACTTATACTGCGGTCTAGGTTTTATAAAACTATATTATACTGTATTTGTTATAATAATATCTAATGTTTTAGAGCTCTCATCCCTCAAACAAGATACAGTAATACTAGATGGTATTCCTGCCGGTCCCAGCACGGAGAATGCTGTTTCTGTTCGTAGTAGACATACAACTGTAGCTACAGATACAGACTATTCTTTTATAGAAGATTATGATATAAGAGAATATGAAATAGATGAAGACTTCTTTTATAGTAAGTTATTTAAAATGTATTAAAGTTATGTAAGGCGAGCTATATTTACTCTTCAATACCTTTTCTTCAAAAGTTCACTCATTTTTATTCAACATCGGCTCTCATTGAGTACTGCGGTGGAAGCTTAGCTCTTGATATATCACGGCTCCCCGCGCCCTAATGCAACGGGACAGAGCAAATTCAAATGGTGAAATCACGTGGAAAATGGGATCTCAGCCCTTTAATCCCGTTGTCTCCGTTGGCGAGCCGTGATGTACATATTTAAGTAGTATTATAATTATGTAGCTCGGTTGTTATAAACTAATATTTTACAAACTTCTATTATAGACGATGATAATGATGATTTGGCATACATTGAGAACGCTTTCATGGATAGAAATATGGACGAAGAACAAGAAATAATAGCAGGTTAATAATTCAAATATTAACAAAAATAGCATTTCTTTACCATTTTACTTCCAAATAATGCCATTTACTGATAAGAAAGTATTCATCATACGTTAGTATGACGTTCAATGAAATAACTTTAAATGGGGGCCACATACATATTTAATTACGATTTAAATATTAAATATACTTTTAGACAATACTGAATTGCAAATGGTGCCTAAATAGCTGTATAGAAGAACTAACAAACACACAAAATACCGGTACTAGCAAAATAATTTAAGAATATAATGAAATTATGAATAAATATGATGAATTTTAAATATTTTTGTTTGTTTAAATTAAAAATCGATAGATTTCGTATTCCTGGTAGGCTATTTGAGTGTAAAGATGGAGCAAAATCAGTTTAAGAGCAGAAGTCTGGAATTGATCTTCGTTTTAGGAAAGAATTTCATAAAAAGTTCTTGTATTGATCAACTTGCCCTTCTTCCACTTTCGGTGAATAAAACATTTAAAGCTTATACATTCGTTATATTCTAAGGCAAAACAAGACTACAGAGCGGTGTTGTAAAGTTCAACCTTTTTCTATTTTTTGCCCCGCGCATCGACTAAGGCCGGCGCGATAATTTTAGGTTTTGAACCATTCTCACAACATTGTTTAAAATCAATTTAATGGAAAAGTTGGAGCTTACAACAATCCTAGTTGTAGATGCAGTGCAGCAGAGCTGATAATCTGGCATGGCCTTTCCTGACAAAGAAACCTCAGACCAGTCCAGCAAAGGCCAGCTTTGCTACACTGTTACATAAAATTATCAAGCTTGTATAATGATTATATTTAATTTTATGTACCGAATAGCATTCAAAAATTCACAAAAAAAATTTGGTGGCGTGGCTCGGACAAGCTGGCCAGGCCTGTGAAGCCTGAAAAATATTGCCCCAAGCCAGACCAGCCTAACAGCTCTGGAATGCAACATACAAATTTCTAATAATACGTTTTGACAGTGGATAACTAATCGACTGCTTTCTTAATATATCTATCTCATTACCGCTAACCTTTCCGATAAATTTGTATACATTCTTTTGCGGTCATTGCTACGCTTTTCTGCTAAATATCATTGTTTAAATAGTCCTTACTCACATAGTTATTTGTTTATTTATCATTATTATAAGTCTTAGGGTTATGAAAATAGTATTTTATGATTTAAAAACAGAAAACACTGTATTAAACTACAAGAACGGTAAACAAGAAGGTTCACTAACTGATATTTATAACGCTTACTACTTATATTAAATATTATATTTATTTGTTAAATTCGTTGCTTCTGTATAGTTTTAGTGATAAGTGTTAGACTATGGCAGCACGGACTCGCACCAAAAAAAAGTGTAATAAACGGAATTAGCTTATCTTTTATAAGAATAATAACAATAATATTGTATTAAATGACCTCCAAATGCGGTAAACATAAGAAGAAAATATAAAAATAGGCTAAAATAAATAATTCTCCTTAGAATTGTGGGTATATTCCATAACAAAAGAGGACTGCAGTGCGCGGTGTTGTGAAAGTTTTGTAAAATCGCTCCTTCTGTGGCAAAAATGGAAATGCATTATATGGTTCAATGCGCAATTTTTTGTTTGCTGTCATAAACATATTACTGTACTAGTTTTATTTTGTATCATATCCAGAAAAAGACAAATACGCAATTGCGGAAGCCCGCGTATACCACCGCGCTCTGCGGTCTTTGTTTGTTATAGACTATAAACAACTGAACGTTAAGTTATTTTAGAGTACAAAAAAGATATTTTAACAGTATTCTGAGAAAAGTATTCAATCTTACGATATAACGTATACACTAATGAAAAGTCACTGAGGGACCAATTATTTTCCTTTATAAACTTTAGAAGATTTATAGTGAAAAAGAACTAAAGACTGGGCAAGTTTTATTAATTGTAGTTGAATAAGAAGTAGATAATAAAGAAGTATGATCAGTATTATACTTACTCAGATTAGTATATCATTGGTCCCCAAGGGGCTACCTCGCTGGAAGCCTACTTGTACAAACAAGTCTATATAATTAAATGCAAAAAGAAGCGGGCCCTGTTGCAGAAGCTACGGCCTCTTTACTTTTTAATAATACTACAAACAATATATGTTTATCTCAAGACCTAGGTCCAGCGCCATATCACAAGCGGGGCACAGCTTTATAAAAAAGAATGTAAAATCCGTCGACAATTTACTTTAAAAGTACATTCATTTTCTATAACACAGCGCCCCGTTCGTGATACCGCGCTGGAAACCTAGTTCTTGAGATAGACTATACATTCTATTATTGGGATTATTAGGCGATAATACTACATAAATCTATATCTAATTACTAACCGGTTGTGTAAGCAGGTAATCTCCTAGAATTTCCTTTACTTCTGAAGCCAAAAGACGCTGTGCCGGAACAGAACAATTATCTTCTATAGAAAGGATAACAGGGTATCTAAATATAATAATATTTGTATTTAAACTATTCAAGGAAACTATTCCTGAAAAGAAATGCCTTTTATAGAAGTTGAATATGGGGGATTGCAGAAACATAACTGGCAAAATATAACTAATTTAAAGAGAATATATACGTTTTTGAAAACTATGAAGTCTTTTTCGAAGAATATTATCATCGATTATCATAAGGTTTCTTTTAATTTTATTTTAACAAACTAACTCGCTATTAATAAAAGCATAATGTTTGATTGTATATAATACATCTCTTAATAATAGCTTAGATGTCATTGTATATCCATGGTAGATGACTATATCCTGGAACTCTTGTGAGCCTGGCTTCTTCTGACCATCCCAGCAATCCACTTAAATATTATTATATTTATTAAATACAATATTAAATTTTATATTCAAATATGCCTCCACTTTTATTTATTAAGTTAATCACAGTTGTCAGGGATCCAATCAAGTCCAGGTTAGCTTCCACAAATCAAAAATAAAGCAATGTCATTTATAAGTTTTAAGTTCTTGCTTTTATTTTTTTATTTTTTATTTGTGAATTGTGGAGAATATAAGCTTGTCCTATCTATATATCTATAATATTAAACGTACATTCTATACATCTACATCCCATTAGAAGAGCTTGGGCATAAGAATCCAAAGAAGACTCCGAACGAAGTTGATCACCCGTTAAATAACTAAAAGTTATTAACAAAAATATAATTAAAAGTTTCATTCATAAGAGCTTTTATACACTGAAGCTTTTAACTATTTTTTTACATTTTTCATTTTGAAAATTAGGAAAGCAGTAACATCTATGGGTAGCGGTGTTGAATAAAACTATAAATTCATTTGTTTGTAACTGTCTTCTCTAAAAATACAGCAATTTCTATAAAACATCGTTACTCCTCTTACTATTGCTCGTCTAATGATACAATTATATAACTAACGTATTATGACTGCTTGCTATCCAATAATGACTAAGGGGTTTACTCATATCTTGTATTACTTTCTCATTCATTGGATCCCATAACGAATTCTCACGAGAAAAGAGAAAATCACAAAACTAAAATAGTATCAAAATAGAAAAAGTTTTATAAACAGACCTCTATAACAGACAATGTTGGCTCTATCCTCTCGTGGTTAAAGGCCTGGTCCTGATGAAGAAATCTAAAGAAATAGGTTATTACTTACAACTTACAAGATACATTGGCTTATTATAGCAACCCAGTCCTTTAACTACCGTAACCCAGCCCCTTGACTACAGTAATCAAGTCCTTTAACTACAGTAACCTAGTTCTTTAACTACCGTCACCTAGTCATTTAAATACAGTAACAGAGTCTATTAACTACCGTAACCTAGTCCTTTAACTACCGTAACCTAGTCATTTAACGTAACCCTTCTTACCTCCTTAGTAAATCTACTACTTTTTGTCTGTTTCCCGCCGATTCTTCGTTCTGTTTTTGCTGTAGAAAACGGAGAAAGTTGGCAAAAGATACAGTAACCCCGTCATCCGAATATTCACCAAACAGCGATTGGAATAACTGAAAAAATGAGATTAGATTTATCAGAGTTTATTCGAACCAGCTGCAGTAAAAAATACATATGTAAATAAGATCCGCATTTTCAGGGCTGGGAAAAGGTCGGCCGGGCCGGCCCGTTGCTCAAATTTTCGGCCACGGGACGGCAGGGCGGGCGCCTTTTTAATAAGCACACTCATTTTTGTCATAAACTACACTTTTAAAGTAATATTGGTTAACAGGTCTTTTCTAAATAGAATACATGTTTCTATATAATTGCTAAAGCTTCCTTATTTACCGTAGGTACATGTATCATCTGTCTGGCTGCCTTCATAAACTGTTTTACGTCCATTTGGTCTTCTGTCGTTTCTACAATAAAGGGTACTGTAGCTTTTTAAAATATTTAATTTGAATCAACGGCGAATCAATAGTTAGAATTGAAATTGGGTTAGGGGTTTCGTCCGGTTTCCCAGAAAATAGAAGCATAAAAACGTAACTATTTGTAGGTGGTTGTTAGTTCAAAATAGTTTTATTGCTTCTGAATGACAAGGATGTTTTATAAAAATGAATGAAGAAGAGTTAGATTTTCAAGAATTCCGATTAAAATTATAAAACACCCAGGTAGTTAAATGGTGCGCTGCAGCTACAAATAAGTTATCTAATTATTATAAACAATTCTTATTATTTTACATAAACCTTACCTTGTAATTGTTTTGACTGTACTTTAAACTGCAATGAAGTCTGTACAAATGGTTTCATATGCTTACGAGCCACTCTGAATTTACAAAAATATTATTAAAAATAGTAATAGTATTAAAACTTTTAAACAAAATCTGCAAAGTTCGCTAGGATTTCGCATGACATATTGTTGAATCACAAAAAATCATTTAGAGTTCAACTAGTGACTATGATCTTATATAACTTATTTGTTTTGTAATATAATATAAGGAATATAATTGTACATTATACTATACTCTTAAACTAAATACTTGTATTTTTATTGAGAAAAACTAAGTTTTTTGCTCACAATTAGATTCACCACTTGATTTTCCGTTGATCTTTGGTAAAAATAGGATTTGTAGGGGGCGGAGTTTAACTGTGCGGGCGGGCCCGGAACAACCTCAGATATTTATTGTTTTTTGGGACAAACTCACGTATCAGTAATAGGACTTCTTAAATCATCAAAGTGTCTACTTAGGAATCTCTCTATTCTAATTGTATGACAAGAAGAATCTCTATCTCGAGTATCTAACATTAGATTATGAACTCCTTTGCTCCAAAGACGGCATGTATCCACTGATTCAACTAGAAATTAAATAATATTAGCCACCTTAGCTAACTATCTTTTTACAATAATTAGTTAATAAAAATAAAGAAGCACAATAGACCGCTTATTTTTATGAGAAAATTGAGTATATTGGAAATTTGGAGGGAAAGGAGTTTTGAAATCGGACGGGAACTTTTAAGCCAACTCTTCACTCATTATTTTATCTAAATAATTTGAAGATTTTGGCAATTTGATCCATTCAAATCAAAATCAAACATCCTGGCATTGCTGGGTATAGTCTATAACAAACAAAAGACCGCAGAGCGCGGTGGTACACATAGGTTTCCGCATTTGCGTATTTGTCTTTTTCTGGACATGATACAAAATAAAACTAGTACAATAGGATTTTTCTGACATCAAACAAAAATTGCGCATCGAAATATATAATTGTTTTCCAATTTTGCCACAGAACGAGCGATTTTTCAAACCTTACACAACACCGCGCACTGCAGTCTTCGTTTTGTTATAGACTATACGACTAAGTCTGCTTTGAATGGCTGGTTTGTATTTAAATAGTTTCAGCTGAACAGCATAAAGTACAAATAAGGGTTGCATTTAAGCTACTTTCGAATGATAAGATATATTCCCATAAACGATTATTTTCATTAAACTACAGTAACCCGATCACCTGCTCATCTAATTCCCCTTTTCACTTACACAAAAGTATCCAATATTGTAGAGTAAAACCTGTTCCGTGTGAAATAACAAGGATCTTTGCTGGGTCAAAGTTCTGAATTTCCTTGTCGCGACGCCATTTGTCCGCTAAAATAATAATAATAATTATATTATTAATATAATATATTACCTATTTTTATTTCACTTTGTTTAAACTCTAATGTTTGTACTTCTCTGATTGTGCGAATGTCCAATACGGTAGGTTTATTCCTAAAATAGAAGAGTATTTGATAAGAGAAATAATAAAGTCTTATAAATTAATAAATATTACTCTTGCTTTCTTTATCATAATCCTACGCAATATCCTGGGGAAAAGTGGTGTAATATAAAATGAATGTAGTTTTAAAGAAAAGGTTATTAATCCATATATAGTCGGTGGATTAATCGCTAGCAAGAGGTTACGGTACGAACTACAAACGTTTTAGAGCATATTAGATTAATTAGAGCAAATTCTGAGCAAATATATGCTATACTTTTAATTTATTATAACATTAACTGCAAGCGATTAGTCCGCGGAGTACCCCTTGGTACTGCGCTAGCTCTTGATACAGACTATATCATGTATTCTACTTTAGTTGGAAGCTGTTCAATACTTTCTATTTTATAAGTGCCTTTAACAGAACTAATATATTTGTTGTAGCTTTTTAATTCTTAAATAAGATATTGTTTTTAGTTTGTTCAAATAGTTTGACTAACCTAACTGCACCTTGTTCTAGCTTATTCATAACAAGCAATCTTGTCTCTAATTTAAGACAAAGAAGTTTATAAGCAGGATCCCATTTCTTAAGCAGACTCATTTTACAAACCTAAATATTATATAATTATTCTGTTTCTCATTGTTTTTCCAATTTCCTTAACATTATTTATTACTTCTTGCAATTCCGACCAACGACGGCCACAACAATACTACTTTAGCTAAGTCTTCCACATTGTTTGCCTTTATAAAACAACAATCTCTACACATACAAGTTTAGAGAGTTGTAAAATAACGCTGCGAGGTTAAATGATTAACAGTTTCTCCTATTAAAATAGACAAACTACGAGACGCTCAAAAAGAAAATTTAATTGAACTAAGAATCTTTGCAATCGCATTTAAAAGTCCCCAATTAAGGACATCTCTACTCTTTTATCTAATTCCTTACTCTATGTCCTTTTTCCATTGCCTTATACATCTTATCAAAGTCCATTTCCTGTAGTTTACCATAGCTTCGCCCGCTTCTACTGGCAACTGGAGCAGGCAAATTAGGCAAAGTCATCTTGCGAGACATCTAAACGGGAATATTAAAAGATATAGAAAGATCAGAAGGAAGTTGAAGGAGATTATAAGATATGTGCTCCGATATTCCGACACCCCAGGTAGCAATATATCCGCACCACCACTGAATTTAACACAGGTTGTGCCCTAGGTTTAGGGGGCGTAGTAGCTTAGTTGGTAGCGCGACGGCCTATGAATCCGCGAGGAGGAAATGTTGTGGCTTCGATCCTTCCTCCGTCCCAAGCCGGATTGAGCAACCGTGGAATGTATGCTTGAATGTTCTCTTATGATTCCTGCAAAAACCGACTTCTAGCTGCCCCAAAGATGGAAAGAATAACAAGAACATCCGTCATGTAATATACATTGATATACGGAATAAATAGTTTGTTATAGTGCCCTAAATGCTTCGCCCTGCCCGCAGATTATATGAGTAGATTGTATAGTTTAATAAGAAGTTAGATAAGTGTTTCTAACCTCGCTAAGACTTTCTGTTTCCTATTGACAATTAAAATACAATAATAATACTCTAGTAGACTGTGTACTTTAAAAATTGTACATTAAGATTAGTTTAACCTAAATATATAAAATATTAACAAAAATAAGGATATATTTAAAATCAATAAGAATGAAATAGGAATATTGTGCTAATAATTGTCCAGCAATGCTGAAATGAGTCAGCGAATCAGATAAAGAAAATGTAAAGAAAAACAAGCAAAAATAAAGTTATAAAGAATAAAATGAGGTTTTAAATAAGTTTTATGTTTGTGAAACTGTTATTGTTACTTTGTTTTTCGGTATACATAAAACATTTAGTGTCCAATAATTTAACAGGAGAAGTACTTTAAGATGTTGTAGCAAAGGTTCTTCTACTTTTCATTGTGTTCTTAGCAGTTTCTGTTTAAAACTAAACTAATGTGGAAATAAGCTTAGAATATCTATATTTTGAATAACATCGAATTTTGTAGAGTTAAAAAAGCTGTCGTACAAAGTTATAGACATATATCTTGCCTAGAAAGGTTAATGAAATTATTATTTTATAAAAGTTCGTAAAAAATAAGATTGAAAGAGAAGTCCATTTAAAAAAGCTTTCCATATACCTTAGAATCCTCAACAAATTTGTAAAAAAATCGTAAACTGACTATAAGTAATTGTTAGAAACAAATATAATAGGTAAATATGCAAAATACAAAATGAATAAATAATAAAGTACAAATAAACTATTGTTTTACTTAAAAGTGTTTTATTCTCTGCTCTGTTTTACATGAATAATCGATTGTTCACTGATATCAGCACATCAAAAGTAGGTTTAAATGGAAAAAGATCACACGTAACAATAAAGTTTATAAAGAAATTAACTATATAAATGTATATTTATTAATATATTGTATTATATGTACAGGGCTATCTTATAATTAGGCTAACTATATGTCTCAAATGCAGTAACAATAAGACTTATTTGTGAAGTTAAAACATTTATAATACTTATTAACAAAAAACAATTCGTTCTAACTTTAAGTTTAACCGTCAAAAACAATATAACTACTGTAAAAAGTGCTTACAAAGAAATGCAAAAATATTAAAAGTTTATAGTTTGCTGGAGAAGTTTCAATCCTTTCAAAACTAATGGACCACCCATTTTATAAATTAAAAGTGTGAAAAGTGAGTGATTTTCACTAGGAAGAAACGTAGGATTATGTAAACGAATAGTAGATAAGAATGTTTCTTATCAAAAACGAAGAAAAGAAAAAGAAAGTTTAGAAAAGGTTAAAAACGGAAAATACAAATGTTATACAACTTGTTCTGACTATCACCAATACTTTTATGAACCCCGAATTTATAAAGAATTCTTAGCAAGGAATGGACCGAACTGGACCCAGCCATTTCAAATTTGGTCGGCGTACGCCGGTAGTTATTGGACAAAGAAAAGTCTTGCTATTTTTTCCAGCGTGTGCTATGTAAAAACAAAAGAAACCATACCGGAAAACTATTAACATAGCGGAAAATAATTAAAACTAACAAGCATGATTGTATTTGTATTAACTCGGTGTTCATATTAACTTTTATAAATAATAAGAACTAGCATAGTCATCTTCTATTAACTATAATATTTTTAAAAACTTATTATAAAATAAAAAATCGGGTCTAAAATGATAATTTCCTTATTTAAGAGTGCAAAGTAAACAGTGGTATTGGCATTGCCAGAGTTCTTGACTTATGTAGGTTTCCTGTTTGTTTCTCTCATAATATTAAAAGTGTTAATAAAAGGAATAAGTTTTTTAAACTTCTATCCGTACTTATTAGTATTTAAGTTAATACTCGAAAAAGAAACTATTTTTATGACGATTGCAAACGTTTAATCTTAAATTAGTTACTTTCTTGATAGTCTTATTTCCTTAGAGTAGTAAGTTAACTCCATAGTGAAAGATATATATGAAAGAAAGTCAATATAGAGTTAGACCAAGCTAAAAAATTTTGACATCGAACTAAGTAAATCAGAGGAAGAAGGACAAAAAACATGCAACCGAACTTATAAACTATTAATATTAAAAATAGTTAATAAAAAGAGAACTTCTATTCTACATCACAGCTTCAATGCTAGAAATGAATCCAGTCGGATTCGAGAGATATTTGCTCATTTTTAAATTAAGTAATGGGACATTTTGGTAATTAAACGAGACGAGCCGGCCCGAAAGAAAGGGGATTCCCTCAAAAAGACTATATTTAAGTATTAGAATAATAAAACTATATTAATGTTGTAACTTTTTATAAATATCTAAAACAACTCTTATAATTGTTTAGAAAGGCAAGCTATGCGTCACCAGCGTGAAACAGATTGTTCTCTTCACGAACGTCTGGAAAATTGTAATAAAACTTTTTTGTTTCTAAATTTATGATATTTATTTAAAAGGAAAGAAATACTTTTAACTATATAAATCAGTGTGTTAACAAATACAAAGAGTTCAATAAATTGTATATATAAAACTTATTAACTTTTACATAAAATAAGCTAAATTAAACGTTATAAACATTCTAAATAACACTTAAAAGTGACCATTCAATCGCCGTTAGGTTGCATAAACCGTTCGCCTGTTCTCTCATTCTTTTCCCCTTTTGCGACACCGCGCTGTTCATTTAATACTACCCGTCGCCACTCTCTCTCTATTTATATCGTGGGGGTTCCCCCTACCTGAACAATCTACAGTAACCCTGACAATCGCGACAAGACCCACCACCACTGCCCGCACTATTTGACTGTTTTATGTGCTAAAATATGAAGTTGTTAGCAAATGGGCGGGGCCTGGAAGGTGGGGCTAAAATGAATAAGAAGAAGGCAGAGAAGAAGAGAGAGCGAAAAGACGAAGCTGCTCAGCTCAGTCATTCTCGAAATTCCAAAGGAATGGCCGGATCAACAGTTAATTTAGTCTATTTAGATAGTTTATGGAGTTTAAGCAAGAGGATTCTCTAGTCTTCTACTTCAAATGAGATATCTGTTCACATTTGAGTAAATTAAAATAGTTAATTAATTAGGTTTCATAAATAAAGTTTATTTATTTACCTAGTTGAGCTTAGAGGTTCACTTATTCACTCTATATCATTCTTTATTCAACTTTTTACTAACTTTACCAGGAGCAGCAATAAAGTTTTTTAATCGTTTGCTACTGTTCGGCAGCCCCATATTTCCTTTCAGAACTGTTTGGCAGCCTTTTCCCAATTCCTTTAACTTTTCTGTTCATTTGTTTATGTCCCCTAGTTTTATCAATTGTTCGGCATTGGCGCATTATCTATGCTTAAATATCGTTTTTTACTGAAATCAACACCTTTCTCGTGTCAACAAAAAGAAGCTTGACGTGTTCGGAGTGTTCACTTATGCCTATTGAAATATTATGAAACAAATTCCGCTGCTATAATTGGACAAGGTAAACGTGCTCCTTTAGAAGACAGTAGCTCCAGGCTCTTAGGCTCCAAGTTCATAAGATCAGAGTCTGAGCCAGGCTAGCGCAATCTTCGATACTTGGTTTTCCACCACATTCGTTGGCGACTTTCTTCTCATCGTAAACTATTCAAACATATTCAAATTATAGTTTTATTTATTGAATCATTGGCAATAAAATTATACAAAATACATAGAAAAAGTAATAACAAAAATAGTATCTCATATTCTATTATAGTTTTATTATTGTTTTTCATTAACTTTTCGTATATCTTAAATAAAATAAAATGTTTGATTTAGCTGATTTTGCATTTTACGGGACAGTGTTTACACTTCGTGTTCTCTGTAGAAAACGGCACATCGCAAGACTGATTTGCTAACATTCAAAATTAAAATATATTCTATTATATTTAATATAATATAGTTATTAAAGTAACAGCGGTGTTATTATATATTTAACACCCCTGAAACTTACTTTCTTTTGTAATTAACCTATTACTTATATAATTGTTCTTTTCCAGCATGAAACTGTATTTTTGTTCCGCCTTTCTATTTTTGACCACCGCTTCTTGCGTATTCGGTTATCCGCATTCTACTTCTTCCCCCTATGTAGAAGAAGCTCAACAAATGAGACAAAATGAAAATGGAACTGTTTATGTTATCTCACAGGTAGGTAATTAAAGGACTGTTAGAACGAAAGAGTTAGCAATGGAGCGCTGTTTAACTCCGAGTTGGTCTAACCAACTATCTGGCTACAGTAATATTATATAGTCAAATTAAAAAGTATAATAGTCGTGTTAAAACAGTTTTCCGTTCAAAGTTAGCTAAATTCGCTTTTTTATGAAAATGCGCAGAAGACACGGCTCATTATTCTTGAATAACACTACAATACATATAATTTCACTATACTTTCAGTTTTCTCCAAAAGTGTTCGCCAAAACTGATGAATTCGATTTGAATTCGACCTCTTGTGTACAGTACAAATTTCGTCTGATGGAGAAAAAAGTGAAGTGAGTGTCGGGTTTATCCAAACGAGCTTCAGAAGCTCCAGTTTTCCCCATAAACTTGTTATCTTCATCTAAATATATCCTTATCCGGGCCCGAGTCTCGCCATATTTATATCTTAAATTTAAACCTCCATAAGTCTTTATAATACTCCGTTACACTCATTTATATTCCCTGATTACTAAGCCTTTTTCCCACAATTTCTATCATTTTTTATATTTTTCGCTTCAAAGGGCACCGTTGGTGGTCTAGGCCGCCAATTGGAAAACGGCTTTTTGTTTTTAAATAGTTTATAATTTAGTAATGATAAATCATCAAAAATAGTGCCGACTAGTGCTTGTCATCGAGAGTTAACAGTCATTCATAAATAAGATATATTTAGATAAAAATAGAAATATTAAATATAGAAAGGGATATGATTCTTTAAAATAGTTGTATATCGCATGTCCGGTCAGCTTACAAAATAAGAAAAACTAACGGTCACTAAAACTGTAATACTAATACTAAGCCTGCGAACTGGGCCGTCCTTTCGCGGGCCGACTTTTGAATTTTCGGCCCTGTGCTCAAAATTTCGGCACCGGCCCGGCACTAGGCGGACTATTTTATATAGTCTTCTAAACTATGTCAGTCTCCCTCCACAAAATATTGCGCTCTTGATATAAACGATAGAAAAGTTAGAAGGGTCTTGTATAATTTCACACCGCTACTGTCCTAGGCTTCAAAAAAGACTATTGTTACCATTTGAAGTATTCTTTCCTAAACATTTCCCATAGACTCCTTACGGTACTGTATTTCCTTACAAGACCCCTTCATTTCTTTTGTATTTTTTGTCAGCTTTTGTTTAAACGAACGCCCACAATGTATTTTTCTATCACTAGAGTGGTCATTCATTTTGATTCATTGAAATTTCATAGAAATATCATAGTGAGCATTAAAAGGGATAGAGAGTCTCATTAGCATTAGAGATTACTGAATAGAGCTATTGACAGAAAACTGTACGGAATTATATCAAAGGGAGTGTATGTCAAAAATGACAAAAACAGTTGGAAGAAGCGTCAGCAAAAACAGAAGAATACCAAAAAACTTCTAATC
>JAQGAV010001615.1:0-19833 GCA_034691345.1 Phasmarhabditis papillosa
AAGAAATCGTTCATTTCGGAGACACACTGGTAGGCACTCAGGAAAAAAGGTTCAAAAACCCTATGTTTGAATTTGGCGCCCTAATTGCGGGCCGGCCCGGGCCGGCCCGGACCTGAAAATTAAAATTTCACGGGCCGGCCCGAGGCACCCCTGCCCTTATGCAATAAACCCGCAGGTTCCTCTGCCGAGGCGAAATTCTGGGAAGTTTTTCCATCGGCCGGGCCCGTCAGGAGTCTGATTCTTCTTATTTTCCTCCATTACTCACTTTGTAGTCCCCTTCCCGATTGTATTTCATTGGCTTTTCATGCTTCTTTGACAACAAGGAAACCAGCCAGCCAACTGTTGCTAACAACCGCATATTACGCTGTGTAAAGCAAGCTGCCACAAGTAAATTCCCTAACACAGACCTTTAAAATCGTGCCGGGACCCGGCTAGTCCCGTGCCTAGCCAGTCCTTCTTCTCCTCTTTAACCTCCTTTTCCTGCGTTTTCAATTTTTTCGGGAAATTCTCTCAGTTTACTACTGTCTTTTGGAATTCGAAAATGTTTGTTAGTGGCTGCGTTTTGCAAAACGACGAAACAACTGTTCGATAATGATAGAAAATAAGAAAAGAAATAAATTAAATGGAAAAAAAGGGGGGGGGGAAGTGTGGCAAGAAGTGTTAAGAACGGTGTTGCAGTATATGCTTAGCTTAGGTGAGGAGTTTTCCCGGGGTGGCTTTCGGGTTTACTTTTATTAATAAAGGTTTTTTCGTAATTTGCGGCGAGATACACAAAAATTACTCCTAAACATGCTCGACACTTAATTGACGAATTTGCCAGTCGATTATTTCAAAATATAGTTGTTTTTTCTTGATGCAATTCCCCTCAAGGGTAGAGGTTGTACAGGTTCGGTCACTAGTTTCAAAATGTTGATGAACCCTGGGGTTCAGGCCGAGTCGTCTTACAGCCTAACAAATGAAATTGTTATGGGAGTTTCGGTCATTCATCCCGGAATCTTTTGAGCAGAGACGGCTCCTTTCTAACATTCAGTCTTTGTTTTCACGAAACGAGTGATAAATCTGGTTTCCCAAGCCTTCTGGGGCTACGGGGAGTCGAACCCAAAGGCTCAGTTCCTCGCGGATTTATAGATCGCTGCTGTAATCATAAGAATTAACCGCCAGGTTGATATTCATTGAATATACGATTATTATAATGAATAATATTCCTCTTCCTGATCTACGAATTCATTATTTGTCACCCCTCTCCATTACTGTTCCCCCACTCTCATCTTGTTGTTCTTCTTTTTGTATTAAAAGTAAAGTGGTTTCGAGTGGATTTAACCGCCAAATGAGATAAAACAAATAAAGAAGAAAAAAGCTTATAAGAAATGGAAAAGTTACAGAAAATAGATAGAATATTTTATTTTGTTAAATATCAAATAAGAATATACATTTGAGCAAGTTAATAAGGTCTAGTTATGGCACTGACTATCGCAGTAAGAAATGATAGTCTATATCAAGAGATAGGTTTCCAGCTTAGTATCCTAGAGAGAGGCGGTATTATTTAAAACATAATGAAAACTTTGTGGATTAGGTCCTTTCCTTTAAACTAGGTTCGCTTTAATATAACACCGCTTCTAACAAGAATACTGTAATGGAAAGCTAGTTCTTAATGTATAGTGTACAATGAAGAAAGATATTGATCTATACAAATGGAACTGTACACGGTATTCAGATAAAATAACAACTCTAAGATTCAATTACATTCTTTCTGATAATAAATATAGTCTGTTTCAAAACGTAGACACCGATCTAACTCTAGGCGCGGTATTGCAAAAGTTTACCTTTAAAAAGGAGCTGAACTGCCCAATAACGGCGCCTCGTGTAAGGCCCTCGCTATGCCGTCAAGGTATTGAAACAGACTATATATAATATATAAATAAGAATATAATATATCTATTTTAGACCACCCTCTGCCCCTTTACAACTTCTATATTTTCTTCTTTACCACAAGAAATGCATGTGCTTTCATTTCTAGATGTATCACACCAATAACAAGCAATGTGAGAACAAGATCGACGAACAGGTATAACGGCAGTATTACCACAACCAACACACTGAAATATAGGGTTACTGTAAGATACAGGGGTACTGTAACATAGAGGGGTACTGTAGTCAAGGGTTACAGTAAGATGGGTTACTGTAGTTTACAAGCCTAAAGACGTTTACGGCAGCATAGAATGCGGATAAGAAGCGGTTTATGTATGAATTACTTTTCAGCGGAAACTTCCTGGAATCATTATGACTTATAAAAAGCAAAACCGTTTCGAGATTAGTTATAGTTCATAATTAAGAGTTAGCCTAACGGATTATCCTGGGGAACAGCGGTGTAAAATCAATGGATACTTGAAAATGACATTTATTTTATAAAACAATCTCCCCATGATGTTGCGCTGTAAAGCTTTTGATACAGACTATATCATTCTTTAATTTACCTGCATTTCATTATTTTCAGTATTTTGTTGTCGATTCATCTTCTTCCATTGTTTCTTAAGGACCATAGCAATAGGCCATCCCAATAACAACCCGTCTCTAAATGCATGCCACAGTAATTCTCTATTCTGAGAATCGTAGTTTTGTGTACCTAAAATATACAATATTTGTATTTCGATAATTCCTTTTTATTTTTAAAATAAACATCTATTATTGAATACCAGTGCCTTCAGAATGTGATTTTGTATAGTTAATATGCAGTCTCTTGATTGATAGGTCTTTTATAACTTAGATATATACTTTTATTATAGTCTTTTTATAATTATTATTATTACTATTTTTATTATTATTAAATGTTTTGCTTTATTTTGTTTGTATTGCTAGCTGAGCTTTTCCATTGCTCGTTCAAATGAGATGGCAGCGTTCGTTTCCTACTTTTTCTAAGCCGCCGCAGTAAAGCAGAAAGCACATTGATATGAATGAAGATATCCAACAATAAAGGGGGGAAACAAAGTTATTTTTAAATAACTTTCAAAGTTATTTAGCTTTATATAAACGGCTCCAAACATGGCTGGGAAAAGGCCGGCCCGTTTCTCCAATTTTCGGCCCCGGCGCGGCCCAGCTTATGATATAAACATATATATAACACGCATATGCTTACAAACCCTTTACCAGGCTACTTTAGTCGCAAGAGAGTACTCCTTCTTGCAAATCTCTACAACTAGTTTTAAAGGCTGTTTATGCCGGTGCTTTGCTATTAGCAACTGGCGTTGTTTTCCCTTTGAGACTATCTTCTTTCAGTCCTTTAAACAACTTATGTTAGCTGCTGTGACGTGACAAACGGCTGTCACAGTCAAAGAACAAAAAGAGGAACGAAGTCGGCCCGAGACACAACAAATGATGCAGTTCCGCAAGGGGGGGGGGCATGGAACTCTCAACTATTCTTAAGGAACATCTCCCGGTATAGGTTTTAGAAAGGACTATGTCACACTCGATGTCAAGGTCTTTAAACGAACTACAGTAATTTACCCGTCCTTTAAGTTTTAAGCGAAAGGGATCCTACAATGGCTCCAACATATATGTAATGATGCGGTTTCAAAAGTTGTTGGTGCTTTTGTTTTCACAGTCTTTATCAATATCTGGGTTGCCAGCGCGGTATGTCCTGATAGAGGCGGTGTTAGATAAATTTGTATTATGATACAGACTATATATGTAATGTTGTTGATAAACCGCCATTCTTCGATACGCGATTTTTGGAAGATGAACTTCCTGTTAGGGCTGGAAATTTCACGGGCCGGCCCTGCCCGGGGCCGAAATTTCAAAAACTCGGCACGCGCAACGACAATTTTTGTGAAAACGTCTGTTTTAGGTTAATATTTTGATAAATAGTATCCAAAAACATCAATATGTAAAGATTATTGCGCCATTTATGGTTTATGCCGAAATAGCACTAAAAACTAACTTTTTTGAACAATTTACTCTAAAAAGTGTGAAATAAATAGACCAAGGCCGGGCCGGTCTGTTCCCAGTCCTGTGGTTGGCAACTAGTTCCTGTTGTTAGAATGTCATGATGAGAATGACAATCACAAGCAGTTTATGGATGTTATGGAGAAGTTATGGATAGGATACAAGGATGAGGAAAAGGGTCATAAACAAATAACAAATGTGACTAATTCTTCTTTTAAACGATATAAAATAAAAACAAATTGGAAATGCACGTCTCGAGACCAATTAAGTTTTTACGATTAACTACTTGTGTTACATGATTGAAGAAGAATCTCGAAAGAAGAGAAGAAGGCTTCTCCCAGTTAATTTGAAGGCAAAATTATACACCAACGGGGGGGGGGGGGATAAATACTAACAACGCGTGTGGTCTAGGTTTTGAAATGTATCTATTCTAAGTGCAATAAAGTAGTTACTAGGTAAAATAAACAAGACATTTTATCTTATTAATATTTTATGTTATTACATTAAGTGTAGAATTACATAGTTTCATTCTGAAAGAGCACAACGATAGGACTCGGAGTTGCTGGGTAGTTCATACTTTGTACTATCATACATTTATTGTTTTCAGGCAAAACTTAAAAGAAGTCACCTTAGACTTCGTATAGAAGCGGGGTGCAAATGTTTTGTTGTTTTACAAACCGGCCGAGGCTGAACCGTTGGACTGAAATCTGGGCAAACTATCAATTGTTTGGTCTGCGAAAATTGCTAACTCTGTTGACCAAGGATGGGAGTGGGCAGAGCTGTTAAACCGGCCGGCCCGGTCTCGGTTCCAAATCTTAGACCGGGCCGGGCAGTCAGCCGTCTGTTACCAATAAGGTAAATGAATGGGGTGACCGAAGCCGGCCCATAGTCGAAAATTTTCGGCGGCTCCTTAAATTCGCACTCTGCTGGTGACAGAACTTTGGCCATTTGATGTAATATAAGTGGTCTAGACCTATAGTTCTTTTGTTATTTCAATAACAATTTTAGCTATTTTACTCACCAATTGTTGGCAGATTATTGTTCCAGTGTCTAAGTGATAACAATGATTCTAATGGAGAAGAATAGCTACCTCTACGAAGGAAACGAACATGATGAACAAGACAAATAAGCTAAACAATTATTATTATTATTGTTAATAATAATAAAGTTATATGTGTTAAACCAACCTCCCACAGAGCTTCTATTTTTAGAATAATGCGCTGTGATGTTAAATTTCCCGTCAGTTGACTGGTTCGCTGAGCCAAATAAGGTGCCAAAACGGCTAGTAGGAAATGAATTCCAACCTGAAAGATTATGGAGATAACTATAATAATGAATATTTTGCTAGTTATTATTATAATTGAATGATATCATTAGAAAGGTATTTCTGTATTATAAAATATTGTAAAAGTACTATGGAGATCAGTGATCTTGTTAGAATTTGCGTTAAACACAGGGTTGGGTTCTTGACGGTTCTTGCAGGATCATGGCCGGCTTTGGTTAGAAAAAACCCGGTCGGGTGCTCCCTGGTTAAAAGAATAAATTTGCAAACTGCTAATTCTGAATGGTAAGTAGTACTAACTTCATAATTTTGCTCTAATGTAAGACCTGTATCTCTACTAAATTGCTGACTTATTAGTAAAGTCTGCATCTTATGTTAGTAGGGTTACGGGCGTTATTCTTGTATTTAAAAAAAAAATGCATTTCACAGAAAACATGTTTTCGATGTAGCAGATATTGATTTTTGGATTTTCTCCCGAGCCCACATTGCTCCGCAGAGTCTATTCTAGTGAACTGAAATGTTCGCGAAGTTTATTTTACTTTTCTACGTAACTTATCACACGTACCTTCTTTCTATCATAATCCTTGTACGAAATATCTTCCTCAATTTGGCCTACTGATGCTCCTGTAAATAGTTCGCTTTGCTTCTGTCAACTGAATGTAGCTAACCTTGAGTTATCCTGGTTGACCAGAGTACCGTGTCTACAGCCAACTCCAGTTCGGGTCGCACCTTTTCCAGAACTCTCGAAACACCTACGGGCAGTCCTTCAATGGTAGCGTCGATCTAGAAGATTTGGCTAACTAACGAGTAATTAGGGATTCTTTTACTTTATGACTCATGTTTTGCCGAATATCGCGGATATTACAAAATCTAAAAATTGTTATTAGATGGGTCCTAAATTAGATGAGAAATAGAAGATCTTATGCGTAAGAGTTGAATTCATTAAAAGGTTGAAGTATTTGATTTCAGTACTATTGAATAGATTCTTGGCTTATTGCCATCCGTACTTCATGAAGAAACACCGATATACTAATGCAATTTCTCGTAGATAAAGCTATATGTATCTTGAAAGAATGTTCTGTTCGAAACATGTCTGATTCTTATTGGTAGCTTACCTTATTAGTATAGACTTACAAGAGAACTGCAGGGTTAGTATATATTGTTTATATATTATTATAATAGTAATTCTTTCTTTTGTATATATACTTTGTCTACTTTCTATCTAACTTACTTGTACTAGAGCTGCATCTCGGTATTCGGCATCTAGAATGGATGCATCTAGTTGCTCCACACGAAGACATTCACGAGCCATTTAAACTTCTAAATATATGCTAAATCGCCAAATCATATAATACAATCAATTAAAATAAAGATATGGTAAAATAAGTGTGCAAAATTGAAATTCAAATTGAAAGCGGTCCAGGTTCATCGGAAGCAACTATCCTTTGAAAATACGTATCTCAGCTATTTGGCTCCGATTCGAATCTGAACTGCGAGTGCTGAGATTCTGCATCTTTTTAATAGAACCGAATTCGCATGACAAAAAAGAAGAAATCCGCGCATCTCTGCTTCCAACAGGCTTCAATTGATTAGATATTTTATTTTGTTTTAGACGGATCAAGATTCGTTACAGTGGCCATAACCGCGGACACACCATCTTTAAAAATTAGTAATCACAAAGCGACAACCTCGATTTAATGTTGCTAGCTATATAAATATATTTGAAAGTTAGCCAATCGGGCGTTATATCTAATCGCATCTGACACTTAATGTTACTGGCAAACAAATAACTTATGAATTGAAGCTAATATTAGTTGCAAATGTAAACTCATGCATGCACCAACACCCTTGTTATTTCTATCATAGAACGCAAAGTAAAACCAAATAATTTATCATTAGGGAGATCAAAAATAAAAAAAATATAACAAAATAACAGCTAAATTCATACAGGTTTATCATAACATTTACTACAAAAGTCATCATAATTATAAAAATTTCCCAGAACTTGTCGTCCACCAAAAAAGCGACCATTCATTACTACACAAGCCTGAAAAGGAAAGGATTGTTGTAAAAATGAAATCATTAATGATAAATGAGACAATTGAGGGTAAAACACACCTTTATTGCTTGAGCTGCATTTGTAAATTCGACAAATATGCGAACGGCTTCGGTTTCGGGTGCAGAGTCCATCTGAATGTAGTTATATAAAGCTTTAAATTCTCGATGCATGAAGGAATGCAATAGTAGATTTTAAACATATTCAGTGAAGGGACCACAGCAGAGTAATTCACGATAAAATTAATACTATAATTTACAGTTTCCAAACCTAGAACTACAGCTTGGAATGATATTAACAAATCGTTTAACTGAAATAAGTTTCCATTTGGAGACACATAAGACACTCATATAATCACTACTAATGTCATACCGCATATCTGCTGTAGCTATAATACATCAAAAGAAGGAACTAACCGTATGTATGTGTATCGACTGGACTTGACCATACTTTGACATCTCTTCTTTCATTTCGTCTTCAATTTCACCATCAACCTCACCAGGAGAAACGACATTCTGAAATATTATATGAAACTAGGAAAATTTATTCCAAACATACTCTTAGTAGTAAGATTTTGCTGGAATGACTCATGATGCTGGCGGTATTCATGGGTTTCATCGGAGCAGCATCACCTAAAAATGAACGTTAAAAAAGACCAATTACAATTTTTTAATCAGGTTTGGCTAAAGTGCTTAAAATGGGACTTTTCAATAAAAAGAAATGTCGAATTATGAAGAAAATATAGAAATTACAGTTAAAAATGACAGAAAATAACAGTAATGAAACTTTGACTATTTCGGATATCGAACTGATAAAGCAATTTTTTCTTATGTAATAAGCCCAATCATGTTTTTGAGTGACGAAGTGAGTACAAAACCTTTGGCTATATACTTGCTTGAATACTATCCAATATTTCAACTTTTAAATGATCGGATTGATGATACCTTTATCGGTATTGGATGCGTCGACGATTGCTCCAGTGTTTCTTCCTTTCCTCTCAACACTGAGAGCGGTACTGATTCCCTGCTCATTCGCTCCTAAATTATTGTTATTAAACACGAAAAGTTGGAATGCAAACCTAATCCAGAACCTTCTTTATATCCGTATCTGCTCATAATATTAGCTGCAACTCCCAGTCCTCTCGTGGTGCTCTTTCCGAATGCGGGCAGGAACGATGGAGGTGTGAATGTAGATGTCTAAAATTGTAAAGATTGATAACAAATTAAATAATAATTTTTTCCATTATTTTATTATGGCCACCACACTGCAAATGTATAACAATCAAAATTACAAAAAGTTGTTTTTCGTTGTTAAACACCCTACTAACGAAAAATTATCCATTGCCGCGATGTTCCTTTATAGAACGAGCCATACTGTACTATTGAAAGTAGAGATATCTACTAATCATATACTGATAACAATTAACAAGCAGATAACAACAAATATCCAGCTAAAGAAATATAATAACTTACACTAGTAGGTTTAGGCTCAGCCTTAGGGACTGTATCTTCGAGTAAAATCTGTGGAGGAGCAATGGCGGCACCCATTTCTCTCTTCTTCGCTTCATCTTTATGTTCCCGAGCCAGCCTAATCAACAAATGAGAAAATACAAAATAAAAAGAAAGCCTACCGCTCGGCAACTTCTTTGGCAATTTTCTCCTTCATTTCGCGTTCTTCCTTCCGTTTCTTAAAGGCTAAGAAATCGTTCGGCACCGCTGGTTGATATTCATTCCTTATAACAACCTCTCCGAACATCAGGATCTAAAAAAATGAAAACAATCTAGCAGTCGTGAGAATTACTAACGTTCTCTTCGGTTGCTGTCTTAGGCAGGAATGATAGTGGAGCCAAATCCGAGATGGGGATGGCCTTGACTGGATTTATCCGCTTCATGTTGATGTTGGATTTGTTTCTGGCAGCAAGATCAATAACTGGAGTGACCACATTCCTCTGCGAAAGAATAATAAGAAAAGAGCAGAATTAGCCTACAGGAGTGGAGGTAACAATCCGTCTCTGAGATAACTGCGCCTGCAAGAACTTCATGGATATATTCTTTGATCCATCTGAAATCTAACAATTAGGATAGTGCTTGACACAAGCTAACCTCTCTGTTCTTTCTTTTCTTTTTCTTCCTCTTTCTCCGGTGGAGGTGGTAGAGCTATTTCTACTGGAGGTGGAGGTCGTGGTGGTGTGCTATCATCGTCGTCGTAAAGGGCCATCTGAAACAGTTTAATCGATAACTTATAGCATACCCTTTGATGAAAATTAGAATATACGTTTGCTATGCATTAGCTTAACATAATATAATAAAAATAATAAATTATTTTTTTAAAGAAAAAGTTTAGCGAAACGAAACCTTCGTACGAGCGAGCGAATGTTAATAATCGGGGCCATCTTTAAAAATTAGTATTGCGTACAACCTTTGACAAGTCCTTGATTGGCATTTTATTCTTATTTAGGCGCTTTCACTTATTTACTTGGTTCGTGGCTTGCCTTTATTTCGGTTTTATCATTTAGAGAATTAGTTCGGGACATTGGCCAAATTTTAACGTTGTTTGTATTTCGCACATTTGCCCACGCATTGTTTTTGACTCTAGTTTCGCAACATGATGCAATGTAGCTTTGTTGAAATGTTGAATTCCTCTTTGTTGAATTTCACATATTGCCGACGTTATATTTATATTACTGTTCAGATAATTGGGCAAACATGGTTCTCGATATGGATCTTTTCCGTGAAGAAAAGGGTTGGTTGAAATATATTTAGATTGTTACTTGATATTCCTAATTTAGGTGGAAACCCTGAAAGTGTGAGGGTATCCCAGCGTAATCGTTATAAGGACCCTGCACTTGTGGACAAAGTGATCGAGCTAGATCAGCAATGGAGAAAGGAAAGATTTTTGATGGACAAGCTGAACAGACAAAAGAATGTGTTCAGTAAGGCTATTGGCGAGAAGATGAAGGTATCGAGATCAACTTGTTAGGCTTATAATTAACGAATATTTTAGAAGAAGGAACCACAAGGAAACGATGACAGTGTAGCCGATAATATCGTTGAACGACTCTCGGAGCTGAAAATTGATGAGCTTTCTGTGAGTTTTATTCCCCGACAATAATTGCCAATTTATTGGCCATGTTATTACTGCTGCTCGGTTTAGTGATTTTCTTGTTATAGGCCCTCAGCGTGGTTCAAATCAAGAATCTGGGTGTATTGGTTGCTCAAAAGATGATTGAAGCTAAGGTATTACCCAATTTATGGCACCTATTAAACATGTACATACAGGACTCAATGGAGAAGGCTGAACAACAACGCCACGAAGCTCTTGTTCAAATTGGTAACTTGGTTCACAGCTCTGTGCCAGTTTCAGACAACGAAGATAATAACAGGGTAGAAAAAACCTTTGGAGATGTCGAAGCCAAGAAAAAGTATTCCCACGTGAGTTTGTTCGCACCCGTAGTTTTTTTCTTATGACTCTTTTTAGGTTGATCTTGTTGTGATGGTTGATGGATTCGATGGTGAACGTGGCACCGTTGTGGCTGGAAATAGAGGATATTTTCTAAAGGGTCCCCTTGTATTCCTCGAACAGGCTATCATTCAACTGGCCCTGCATCGGTGAGCATTATTTTCTCGACGTAATATTACTATTTTATTTAAGCTTGGGAGCAGTTGGCTTTACTCCTCTCTACACTCCATTCTTCATGAGAAAAGAAATTATGCAGGAGGTTGCACAATTGAGTCAGTTTGATGACGAACTTTACAAGGTTAGTAAAGCTACTTGTTATTTTTGTGTTTTTGAAATGGTTCATGATTGTGTCTATCATCTATCGATAGTGTTATACTTTTTCACTGTATTTTGTAATTTCAGGTCAGCAGCAAAGGTTCCGAGGTCGTTGGTGATACTTCCGTTGATGAGAAATACTTGATCGCCACTTCCGAGCAGCCTATTGCCGCCTACCATAGAAACGAATGGATAAAGGTTTGATATAAATTTTTACAAGGTAACTATTTTGTTTAGGAGAGTGATTTGCCAATCAAGTACGCTGGTGTGTCAACATGTTTCCGTCAGGAAGTCGGAAGTCACGGAAGAGACACCCGCGGAATTTTCCGGTTTGTTTCACACGCTATTTATTGAAAAAGTTTTCTGTTATTATAGTGTTCATCAATTTGAGAAGATTGAGCAGTTCTGCCTCACTTCTCCTCATGATGACATTTCATGGAAAATCTTTGATGAGGTAACTGTTGCGCCGTTTGTACCAAAACTTTGTTTATTCAGATGATCAACAACGCAGAAGAATATTACCAAGCTCTCGAGATTCCATACAGAGTGGTCTGCATTGTCTCTGCCGAATTAAATAATGCCGCTGCCAAGAAGTCAGTATTAGCTTTAACAACAAGCTTATAAAATAATTTGTAGATTGGATTTGGAAGCCTGGTTCCCTGGATCATCTGCCTTCAGAGAGCTAGTTTCCTGCTCAAACTGCCTCGACTATCAATCACGTCGACTGAAGGTTCGATATGGACAAACAAAGAAGATGGACGGAGAGGTATAGTTAACTTTTTAAATATATCTATTCAATAAGACAATTTTAGGTACCTTTCGTTCATATGCTTAATGCTACCATGTGTGCCACAACACGTGTTATTTGCGCAATCTTGGAGAACAATCAGACAGAAAAGGGAATTGAAATCCCTAAGGTTTGTTTTCCACGTTTTTTCCCGAGTTTCGCTTCGGAAGGATTTCTTTTCTCGGCGATTTTTAATTTGTATTTTCTCCGACTATCCTTAGTTGTTACTTTTCAGGCCCTCCAACCATTTATGCCTCCTCATTTCAAGGAGTTCATACCTTTTGTCAAGCCTGCACCAATTGAGGAAGAAGCTAAGAAGAAGGGCACGAAATAATTCCAGCCTTGTTTTTAATATGATCTATTGTTTTTTGTTTCCGGTTTTGATTGTGGACTTCCAATTGTTATAGCTCTAATTTAATAAACTTTTTTTTACATGTAAACCTTGTTCAAATGGCTTTTGATGATTTTGATATGGATTGTATGCGACCTCGGGGGAACGTCGAACGGGCCACTGTCCCCAGTATGACAGTGATGAAATAGCATTGTGGAGTATGATGTGCAGACTGTACAGGCAAACAGTGCGCTGTCAGGTTCCCGACTGGACGTACAACCACTTTTCTTATATGAACACAAATACAAAGACTTATTTTGTTAACATATACCCACAATTGATAGCATTTGCGCCAAATGTGTCCACAATGTATGTACATTTACTCACTCATTTTACTTTACTTTATATTTGAAGTGGAAATTCTATAGTGCTATGTTTAAATAAGACTTGTCTTGCGCATAATATTTGAACATCACTCGACATTTATATAATTTCTTTGATTCCTTATCAAAAATGCTTCATTGGGGTTCGTTTCATGTGAATTTATTAGTCATCAGCACAATATATTAAACGGTTGTTTAGCAGAAAATAGTCAAATCAACAAATTTACGAGTAATAGTTCTAGTTTTTTAGAAGATAATCTTTATATCTATTTGAATTTCGATTAATTTAATACAGTTGTCCATGTGATGTTTGATTTGGTGTCTTACAAGCAGTGAAATGTCGTTCACTGGTCGGTCAACGGACGACCTTCAAATTCGAAAAGAGGCCAAATCGAAGCAATTTCTATTGAATAACTTGAAGAGAAGATTTACATTCATGCTTAATAATCAATATTTGTGACAAGTAGACGAATTTAGTTATATTTATTTAACATGATATTAAACTAGACTTAGTTTCAATTGTTTATAGACTATTGTGGTCATACCAGTCGTCTCATTCATTATACAACATTATTACAAATTAATCCGTAATTTCGTGTAATTACTACAATTTTGACGCAATTATCTTTATTTATACACTTTGCAGGTTATTATAAACAATATTCAAGTGATTTAGTTAACCATAAGTTTTATATAATAGCAATTTATCACTCTATTTTCCATATTTGTTCTATTCTCGTTTTCGATGACTCTTCGTAACATAACTTTCCTATCAGTTGTTGCATTATTTTGTTTGTAATATGACTGATATATTATTATTTATTTAGTATATTTGTAGTATTATTCCATAAGTTACTTGATGTTATGAGTGAAGTGACGTCCGATGAAAAGAATATTCAATCTTCGGAAGAAGAAAAAAAAGAAACTGGAAAACATGAGGTGAGAAAAAACAAGATCAAGTCGTTTCGTGATTGATTTGAGTTAGAAAAGGTTTATGCATATTTATGAATAGCTATAGTTACACTTATTATTCAATACTTCAATTGTTAATCACAGCGAGTCGAAATAGTTCTTTTCGTCCATTTAGAAAAGGCCAGCGGGTCTCGCAACGAAAGCTCAATCCTTTAATTTTGGTGCATTTTTTTAGAATTTGTGCATGGTTACTGTATTTTTTGGCACATTTTCGGCACAAGAAAGCACACTCGCAGGTTTTGGCTCTGTGCCTAAAAGGTTAATTCGACTCGCTGTGTATCAGATCCCCATGGGTGGGATTTTAACGGGTCGGTCCGGGCTTAGTTTTCCGACATCGCGGAGAGCCGGCTAGTCTCATTACCAGCCCTGGGGATGCCTCCTCATTCCAATAAACATTCCAACTCTCTAAACTTCGTTTCGAAAAAAATCGCCTTCCCAATCCCGGAAAAAAAGCCGTACCATCATACCACAGAAATTAAACCATCTTTTTACCCTATTTACTAATAAACTAATGAAAAGTTACCAGCAACTTCTTGATATCTACCTATTTTACAAATATTCGCGGGACCGACCCGTCAAATTCCAACTCTGCTAATAACTATATACCTCAGAATTGATGAAGAAACAAGTTCACAAGAATAAGTACTTTAACTAGAGATATATTCAATGAACCTATCAACATTCATTACTAACCACCTTTTTTGCCTAATTCATTAATTCTAGGATGACAACGGCGCTGAATGTTCTTTCGGGGAACTGGAAGCCGAGGTGTCCGACCTTGAAAGACAATTAAAAATAGAGCGCGAAGAGAAGAAAAGACTGAAATTGGAATTTGAGGTAAAGAAGATTTGTTAATAATTGAGAATTAACGATTGATTTACAGAATGAATTGGAGCGCGAAATGAGGTTGGCGGAGGAAAACTGGATGGAAAAGACGAGACAGGCATTCCAGGTGGGAGACGGGGTGATGGAAGGGACTAAGTGATTGGATAGAGAAAGCGGAACGAAAGTCCTAATATTGATATTGATGAAAATAATGAAGAGACGGCATAGTTCTACTTTAAAAATCTTCCAATACCCAGAGTGGTGGACGTTAGAACACTGCAAGCGCGGACTTGGCCTTACGGGCGTATACCTTGTTTGAGATTGTTAGAAATTAAAGTTCTGTTAAGCCCATTCTTATTATCAGAGTGTCAATATTGGGATCTACGGGGTCACATCGAGCAGGGCTAGCAAAAGTGCGGGCCAACCCCGGCCGGTCCGGGCCGTATTTTCGTGAAAACAGGGCCGGAACTAACTTTCGAAACAGATCAATAATGCAAATTTTTTTTCGAAATTTTCCAAAATTTAGAGTTTCGCTTTAGTGGGGGCCGAGTAGGGCCGGCCCTTGCAACTCCTGACGTACAAACTGTGCTATTGCCATTCTTCTTTGTACTTTTTATATTTTAGGAACGAGATGCTCTCGCACAGAAAACTCAACAAATGGAGGAACAACTGGATTCTATTCGAATTGACGTTAATAGGTAAATATATAGAAAATGCTTACTAAATGATAGATGTATACTTATATGAGTCGGTTTACAGTCCACCAAGGGTGAGAATCGGCGGGCCCTGTTCAGGACGAGTCACTTAAGTGAATTATTAAATATAACGATAAGCTTTACATTTTTTTTGAATTAAAAATGATTCTAGCAGAAAATGACTTTAATTACATATAGTTTTAATTTGCAGAGCCGTTGCCTATCGTCTCGAAATGGAGGAGAATCGTAACAGAATAAAGATACAATTAGATAATGTACAAAGAGATTATGAAGAAACAATGCATGAAAGAAGCACAGGTACGCAATTGCGTATAATAATAGATACAGTAATCCTTTTTAGTTTTGGAAGAAAATCAGAGAATGGCCGAAGAACGGGATAATCTAAGGCAGACAGTGCACGAGTTGAATAGGATAGTTAATGACAATAATAGAACTGTAAGTACAGTCCTTTAAAATAGTTAAATTATACAGTCCTTTAAAGTAGCCGATTTATATAGCCGTCAAGTATTTTTAACATCCGCTGTCGATGATATTCAGCGACTCCTAGTAACAGAACTGGCGAAACTTTGAAGGCGATTGCAGAACTGTCCCTACAAGAAACTTCTGTATTCTGGAAGTCCGTTTGCGCGAGGGGTAGCAATGCTTAGAAAGTGCGGCGGTCTTATAGTCCCGCGATATTATGCTGTAATGATGTTTTCTTGGAATTTTTTGGATCATTATACTAGGGTGGGAAATGTATGGTACGGTAAACGCTATACCGGTGACTACCGTTCTTTTTCGCAAACCTTACCGAATGCCCATCCTAATCATTACTTAGCATCCCTAATAATTTATATTATTATTAAGAAAAGTTGTCAAATACACACAAAACTTCGTCGGGCCAAGTGTACGGGCCTCCTCAATTTTGCTCATAGCGCTATATTTAGAGAAATGAGAATGAAATAATGGAGATGCGAACAAAGTTAGATCAGACAAGAAGATTACTACAATGTAAGTAGAATAGATTATTATAGAAGACAAATAAGGGTCGGCCCTTTCTCTCTTAATGAATCATTATTTTTAATTAAAATATTTAAAAAGAAAAAAACCATTTTCAAAATTTCATTTCAACCACATCGCAGCCAATGTAACAAATGAAATCATTATTCAAAATTATTGGTCATCAAGGTATCTTCCAGTTTATTGATTTATCTATTTATTTCTCTAGATTCGCACAAATTTATTGAAAATGTTTTTGCATCTATAAAATTCACAATCCTAGATTGTCAGAATCACATAATGCTTTATGAAGATGGACTTTCTTCTTTATATTTCAAAAATATATACAACAAAATAAAAGCTAAACATCTGGCTAGAGTTATTTACAACCGTTGTGCCCACCCGCTTTAGTCAATATTTAATGTGGGCCCGGTCCCTGGGCGTGCTTTAAGGAAAATAGGGTAAACCGTACCGGGCCGTCTAACTTAACCATCTATGTTGGATAATATTTGTAATGCTGTGGATTGTTTGTTTTTAGTGAATATGGAAGAAACAGCTAATTCTAATCTACGAAGAACTGAAGCTGTGGAAATGCTAGCTAAGGCAAGAGATGAGGTAAATAATAATAATAGTAAATAAAATAAAGTTTTTTATAGTCTAAGCCGAGAGTAATAATTATGTAACACTACTCTTGGAACAGACTATATATCTAACGCTTCAAAATAAACGAGTGGTCTTTGAGCGGAACATTTTTGCAAAGGGAGGAGTAGGATCGAGTAGAGTTAGAGACCGGCACCCATCCGAAAACTGTTGGATTTTCTAAAATCAACAACGTATAATGGCTTGCCTAACACTTTAATTGAATAGTTCGGAAACAGATTTGCAAAAAGTAAAGTTAACGCTGAGTTATATAGGTTTTTATACGAGAATCTCTGTTTTACCTTTATAAGGAAAATCTGTCCAGCGAAAAATTTCGAACCCAACTTTTCATTAAAATAACTTAACTTTAATTATCTTCTTATAAAAAGGTTTTCTTCCATACTTAAAGTAATTACTTCTTATATTTCTTCTAGATTGAGCAGCTAAGCCAAGAAAAAGATGATATTCTAAGGCGATTGCGAGAACAAGAATTACAAAGAGAACCTATAGTAGATATATGGAATACACATACTGTAGAAATAGCATTGGTAAGTAATGTAGTCTAGTGGAACAGACATAATAAGTCTAAAAATGAAGATATCTTTTAAGTTACAATGTTATTAATAATTCTAAACAGATTAAGTGTTTTAAGAGTTTAAACGTATATAATTCATAAATCAGTACCATGTAAACTATAGTTGCACATTAGGTTTGAAGACATACTACAGATATATTCAAAGACCCAACCGGTCTAATCTTTTAAATAAAAGTTAGTCGAATTCACAAGTGTGCACGAATTCACGAATGCAGTGTTAAAAACTTAAAGCTAATTTCTTAATATTTTTCCAACAAAGTTTTCTAAATTCGCAACTTTAGGCCTCCTTGTTCTTGAATAACATTATATCCTAACTTTATTAATTAGTTTACGTTATTAACATATTTACTATTTAAATTCTACAGATTCTTTCAGTCTTATCCTAAACCTAATCTTGGTATTGTTCTAAGCGGTGGTCGTACTGATGATCGTTATTCCATACATAGTCCTATATTCGTTAAAGAAGTTCTTATTGGTTCGCCATTAGAAAATATGCTAAAGTAAGAATAAATGCTCTAATGCAAATAAGATTACTTAAACGATGGCCTCGTCCCTTTGAGATCCGGCAATTTTTGGCTAAAGTTTCTATTATTTTTAATGTATACATAGTCGACGGATGAATCGTTTGCAGAGGTGTACTGTATAATTAAGAAGTTTTGTCCGTAGACTATAAACCTGTTCTCTGCAGGGTTAAATATTAGGAAAAAGGAATATACCTCAAATGCAGGCACCTTTTTTTTGTCTCATTGTTTAATCTAGCAGACGAGATGTTATGGAATCAGTTATGTTTTATTTACAGGAGACTAGATCATATAATGATTGTTAATGATATAGATGTATCAGAAATGGATCAACGTTCTGTTATTGATATACTTAAGAATTCACATCATCTTAAAATGGTTATAAGAAGAAGAGATAATGCACAGAAAATACATGAAATTACTATGGGAAATAACCATGGTTGGTGGTAATAGAATAAATATATTTAAAGAACACGATACAGCATAATTGTCAGAAATGTACTCTGCTTTAAAACACAGACATCATCGCGTCGGCAAGAGGTGCTTATCCGGCCGGCCCGGCCCGACCTCTAAAATATCTGGCCGGATAACCACCTCTGGCGTTGGCCTCGCTTGATGCGCGTTCAAAAAGGCACTGAATTACCCAATTCTTATTTATATGAAGGTGAGAATTAAAAGAATTAAAAGAATTAAAAGAATTAAAAGAATTAAAAGAATTAAAAGAATTAAAAGAATTAAAAGAAATTCAGTAGCGTAAATGGTAAAAGGTACATCGTTTAACTCTTCTTTTATAAAAATCTAACCAAATGCGCTCTAAACAATATTCGTAATTACAACAGATAATCTTTTTCAGAATTGGGCATCGAGTTGGTAAACGGCGTCTTCGTTAACCACATCGACCGTTTGGGCTCCGCCTTGCGGGCCGGCCTAGAAACAGGAACCCGTGTTGTACATGTTAACCATGTGCCTGTTTGTGATGCAAAACATGCGGAACAGTTAATTAAATGTACGTAATTGCGTATTTATAGACTTACAGTAACCCTATTTAGACTCTAATTCTTCAGTTGTATTAGGAGTTTTAGATGGTAAGAAGAGACCTAATAAATATGAAAAAGATGCACCCCATATGAAACAGAGAACTATATTCTCAAAGGTAAAAACCAGTAAACTTAAATTATATTAAGATATTTATAGTCTCTATCAAGAGATAGGATTCCAGTGTAGTATCCTGGAGAGAGGCGGTGTTATAAAAAAGAATGTACTTTTACAGAAAAGGATGCCAATCCACCGCGTTTTCGTTATTTTTATATAACAACGCAACTCTTCGGGATACTCCTCTAAAATCTTAGCTCTTGCATCTGACTATAGATATTCTTCAGTTTTCACAAAAGAATCATTGAAGTTTCGGCTGCAACTTTTGAGCAAATTCCAGAACAAAAATCACAATTGATAGTTAAATGAAACTGCTGGACTAGTGTTTCTTGGCACATTAAACACTTTTTCGCCTTCGGAACAAACCTTCTTTTTTTTACAAAATCGTTTCCGGGAAACGCTATTCACCAGCGTTCCCGCTCGTTGAAAAATACTTTCCCCGGAAAAGTTTTCGTTTCATTGACTAGGTGACGGAAACAATAAGATTAATTGTATAATTTTAGTGGTTCGGTCGTCACAACAGCGATAAACCGGTGGTTAGTAGTGTTCTAGCAAAGGCATCTATAGGTACTTCTAGTCCTTCTGAAAGTAGTTTCTATAGACAAGGATCACTTAGAATACCTAATACTCCACAGAATAGCGAACTTGTTAGATATGGTTCTCTTAGGTTAGTAATATTAAATTAAACATAGTAACACCGGTGACGTGCACTCTATAAATGCAAAGTTATTTCAATACAAACAACGGTAGTACTGAAGGAGACACCTCGGTTCGCCCCTTATATCTAACGATCTATGGATGATTTATCTCTATAAAAAATAGGCTTAGGCACCCAGAGTGTAAGGTTTGTTCTAGAATATTAGGATTTCGGACAAAATTTGGT
>JAQGAV010001616.1:0-19828 GCA_034691345.1 Phasmarhabditis papillosa
AAAAAAATTGAGTATTTTCAAAAATATGGTCTGCAAAACCAACATTCTTTATTTAACAACAAAAAAAAACAAAAAAACAAGTTTACAAAGATCATGTCTTTTGAAAAGTTGAAAGTTGTTCACTTATTTTAGCTTACTTCCTAGAGTTATCGTTGAATGTCAATAAAATTGCATTTCCTTGAATTAGAGGGTGGAACATATTCGACCAAGACGACGCTTCCAATTAAGTTTAGAAGAAGTCTCTAAGATGTGCCTCCCAGAAAACTTCAGTTCAATTTGGGGAGCAAAATAGTTCCGTCGTTGCCGGTTATGCTCTTTGGAAGTCACCATCGTTTTAAATTGTTTTAATGGTAAACCATGTGCCTTACTGCAAATCAAATTATTATCTGCCTTATCTGTAATTTGCTCCTTAGTTTCCTATTCATAGATCCTCTTCTCGGAGTGAAGCCATTTAGGCAATAATACTTTCAAATGTTAGAAAAACAGCTTCGTTTCAAGGTGACTAATGCTTCTAACCAAGAAAAGTAGTTTTGGGATTAGCTAAACTTCAATAAGATCGTAAATATTTATAAAAATGTTCAATTGTACAATGTCTCGTTGGTCTTTTGCCTAATCCCTGTTAACTGGGAGTAGTAATTTTGTATTCGTTTCTGAAAATCCGCAGAGCGTACCCTACAATTTGAAGACAAATTCTATCGTGATTCTTGTTTCCTCTTGGGGCTAAAGTATATGGTTTGAGCGAAACTCTAGTTTGGGATCGTTGAAATTGATTTCATTACCTTCGAGTTGAACTAAATAACCTTACATATAATAAACAGTTCTATTGTTTAATTACTGCACCAAAAAAAGAAGTTGCAAATTAGCAAGCAAGTTCAAATTTGATAGTTCAAATTTGAAAATGTGATAGGGAAACCTATTTAGCCAATATACTTTAGTTCAGAGCAAAACAGTTTATATTACACAATTAGGGAGAAAGTTAAGCATTTTACAACAAAAGACTTTTTTAACAGATTAACTTTTCATGCTGAATTGGATTCCAAACGACTATTTGCTGATTTCTCAAAACGCAACAAAAATCTGCCGTGTCGAGAATAATTGAATTTGCAGGCCGAAGCACGAAAAAAAGACAAAATCCACTTGAATATTTACAACTGCTAAATACCACTCTAATTACTTGAAAATACTTGTTTGCATGAATAATCTTTGTGTATACACATAGAGTAGACAACATCGAGAGTACGAATCTTATTCATCATAGCCTAATCAAGAGAATAGAGGGACAACTTCGCAACATACCGGATATTTAGCTTGAACAATTGCAGTCATGAGCATCAACTCAAAACTTTATTCAAAAAGTAAAACCATAAACAACATATAACAAAATGAAAAATGAAACAAAATACAACAAAACAAAACAGGATACTTATTTACAAAAACAATTTACCATTTGTTGTGACGGTATCGACGACGTAGATTCTCAATGGCGGTGACGACATCTACAGTGTATCGACCGCTCCTTGCAGCTTCATCATCAGAAGAAGTGCAGATGTCCTTGTCATCGGCAATAATGAGCTTGGTCTGAAAAAATTCATTGAGGTAGGAAAATTAGCATAAACAACCTTCTCCATATTTTCACGCTGACGTTTCTCTCGCAGTTCCTGCACCGTGAGAGTGTGCTTCTCCAACTCTTCGCGAGTTGGTCCTTTCACTTCAACCGACTTCTCAGGCGATGCTTCAGCTTTACGGAGAATACTCCTCTCGTATTCATCCACCAAATCGGGACATATCTAAACAAATACGATATTAGAACCACCAATTGCAGGAGGAGAAGAAGTACAACTTACCATATCCCATTCCCAGACCCAGTTTTCGGATTCAGGCCAGTACTCTCCGCGAGCATCTGTCGCCCATTGAACTTTGTATTGTTTCTTGCCTCGGATCATCCTATGATCGATAATGGCCTCGAGATCCCATTCCCTAAAATAGTAGATAAATTAGGCTTGATAATAATTGCTTACCTGTTATCATCATTATTATTGGCGACTTCCTCCCTCATCTTCTTCAGTTTCGATGGTCGAGGTGGTTCTCTAACCATGGGAGGCTGACGGCTGCGATCTGTAACGATCAGATGAATTGCTTCGACGCTAATTTAAAAACATACTTATATGATGCGACGTATTTCTTTTCTCCATTACTTTCTCTGAATTAGGCTCCGAAACATCAGAGTCTTCGGATTCGAAGACTCTTCTTGGTTCTGCAAACACGAGGATATATTAGTAGATAATAGTAAACGTACTGCGCTTCTTCTCACCATCTTCGTTCGATTTTCTCACTATCCCTGATCGTTGTCCAGCCGCACGTGGACGGTCGTCCATATCAGAAAAGATGTCCATTGGACCTTAAAAGCAGCAATAATTTTTCGAGTTAAGATTTCTGACGAACCTGATATCCTGGCTGCAACATCTACTCTCTTCTGAGGTTGAATGCCTTCGCAATTCATGGAATCATCTGAGGAATCTGAGGAAAAAGAACTTGTTCCTAGAGAAGAAATAATTATTATGGCACAAGCAAAACTAGAAACTCACGACGCCTCTTCTTCAGTTGCTTCTTCTGAGTTGCTGGTTTTGTAAGCTGAGAGACATCAGAAGAAAGAACGACGACATCTACTAAAATAAGGAATACAAGTAGAACATGCATTGCCAATTTGCCGTTCGATGAGTTTGAGTGTTGGTGCACTTTCATGTTATCAGAGGTTGACTCCAAGTCGGATACATCTGAACATGAAGTGATGATTCCTACAAAGTGGCGAAATTTTAAACGCGTGAAATCTTTCGTACTCACTTCTCTTCTGTCCACTCAGCTTCGCAAATTTGCCGACCATCTTCGAAAGAGTTCCATCGGCAGCGTCGCCCGAGTCAGATTGACCGTCATTTACGGCAGTGGTGCAATGGCTGCACGAACAGTCCTGAAATTTTTGCCTATCAGCCATATTTTTTCAGCAAGCAATATCTTTCTATTACAGAACCAAAATGGCATCCCTGTGAACAACGCCTGAACAACATATGGAGATACAAAGCTTTTCAAATTGGAATTTGCGCAAATTCATCCAGATTACACATGGGGCCTGACCGACTTAACATTGAGTGTTCACTCATCACTAGGCATTCCGACAGCTGCAGTCACTGCATAATAACTTACCCAGGCTGGTGGTTGGCTGGGAGAATGCGGCTGACTGCTGCCACAGTGCGGCAAACGAGACTAAACAGCCATTTTATTACGATATTCTTAATTAATCACCTCTGATTCTTTTTTCTTTTCTTTGTGACGCTTTAGAGCATCATCGAGCAATTCTAGAATATCGTAATGTAGTCAAATGCGACAATCACCACAACAAACCTGGCTTGTTCCTTAAATGCAATAGAGCAAGGTTCATCAACGTCTTAATATTTGGCTGCGGGACCCTGAAAAAAGGAGCTTGTGAAATAATTGTTATAGAACCTTACCCATATTTCAAAAACAGTGCATAGCTGTGTGGGTGGTGATCCAGGTTGTGAATGAATTCTGGCGAGACCAAATCTTCACACACCTGGTAGACTCTGCTCTAAAAGGGAATAAAATTAATAAGTCAGTTATTCCGAAAACTCACCGCTGCAATTCCAGATTTAATAATATCCTCCGCCTTTCGGTCCTCCTTGAGCAGCTCAAGAAGGCTTTTCTTCGGCGCTTTACTGCGGTTCATTGCTAGTTTACTGAAATGCCGATGTTCAGGAGACACTTACAAAACAAATATAAAAATAAATTTAAAGAAGTAAAATAATCAAAAGGATATTGATGGGAACATTAACAATCAATACTAAAAAAATGCGCGCGAACTTTCTCCTGTGTGCAATTCGGCGACTTTACCAAAATGTTTGCGCCGTTACGTAAATTCAGCAAAAGAACATCCAAAAAATTGAAATGCGCATTTCAATTCCTATGGGAAGAAACCGTCAAATATAGAATTGAGACTCATTTTAGTGGAATTAATTATGCATCAATCTTATCAATGTTCAATGGTAGTCAAGAGTAATAGTTTACGTCTTCAATATTGCCGGCTGCAAACAGTTCGTTCAACACAACTCATGAGACCTGCATTTTTGTTGTTGTTACCGCCACATGGGGGTGAAAGTTTGGCCAATATTGAGCTGTGCATAAACTGGAATATATTGCGAAATTGTTACCAGTGGTTATATTTTTGCGAGCGAATTGCGTAACGTAACTTGAGCAACCGGAATTATTTAATCTTGCCTCGTATTTACTATTTGATATAATTTATTATTTATTAAGGATTGTTTGATAGCTTCGTTTTGTCGATTAGCTGTAATATTAATAGGTTTACTTATTTTGCATCAACTGCTGGTGATTTGATGCAAATTTATGTGTTTCATTTAATTTTAACTCGTTAACCTATGAATACATTTTTTAAACAATTTCTGTCTAGGTCAGACAAAAATTCTTTATAGTCTGAGACTAAGTTGCGAATAGAAAACTAGATGTCTCTTTAATAAACTTAAATTTGTAAATAGGGTACATTAAAAAAGTCTGAAGGAGCCCAGCCGACAGTGCTCTGTGAAATATTGCCTCATATATGACACAAAAATATATATAAAAAACTATTGTTTCTTCCAGTGTCGCGTTTTTCGTAATGGTTATACAAAGATTCATTACACCTGTTGTCACAAAAGACCAATCCTGACTGCAGCGTAGATCGGATGGTTATTGTACACGGGCCAGATAGCCAAGGGTAGTGCATAGTAGCATGTTGCACGGCTCGCCAACTGAGAGAGTGGGATTAAAGGACTGTGTTCCCATTTTAAACTATAGTGCATAGTGGCTATGCTGCAGATAAGTCAACTCATTGAATGAAATTTATGTTTTCAAAATCATTTCAATCATTCTATGTATCAATAACCTTATTTTAAAGTACGTTCCGCCACAAACTAATGATCTCTTGCATTACAGGTAGTTTAGGAAAGATTAGATTTTTTCATTTATATTTAGTAAAACACAGAACACAAATACAACTATAAAAACTATTTATTAACTCAACACACCACAGTCTGACAGAAGATACAAATATAGGAATTAACCGATCCTTAGAAACCGAAAACATTGAAAACGGAAAAGAGATCTCACGAACAATTCATTAATAATAAACACTATTGCCAACATCACAACGAAATACAACGGAAAACATGGCCGGATCCGAGGGAAAATCCCACAAAACACGGTTGTTTGGTCTTAGACAGATGTTATTTTAGGTGGTATACTGTAGATTCTCCCAGGAAACCTGAGGATCTAAGTTAGTGGACCAGAGCTTAGCTCCGGTAACAGGCATTCAAGTAGGCGGTGAGCTTGGCCTGGACGGCTTGAACGCGTTCCAACTGGGCTAGCACCTCGTTGGTAGTGGCCGCGGAGCAGATTTCTTGCTCTGGAGCGCCTTGTCCACGGAAGATGGCATTCTTGGGCTCGGTCTGGGTGCTGAAATGAGTACATTATAGTTATTATTCCTTGAGTTGGATATTTTTGAACAAAATAGGGCTTTATGAGAGAGATGAAACTTCAGTATTGAATCTTTCATTCATCGAGTGGTTAATCTTTATCAATACATCTCTGATAAGAACCAGTTTGCGGATAACATTTACATTAAATAGGCAGCAACCTTCAAGTTTTTCAACTATTATTTTGTTATACCCACCCCCAATATTTACAAGCATTACTATAATTCTCCCTTTTTCCTGAACCCTCTAAATGTTCCCTGATCAACCGGAAACTGAGCTAAAGCGCATGAGCCCCTGGCAAATAATTATGTTTTTCACAACATTCTTAGTGCGGCAGTGAAAATAGGGTCGGTGGAGTGGAAATAATTGAGCCGAGGGTGGAGTTTTTAAGTTAGAGTAACAATAAACAAAAACAAAGTTGAAACTCTTGGTTTTTTAGGTTAAAAATTTGGATCGGATGGCTCAGTGAAATAAGATGTTTCTGCTTCAAAAGTTTCCTGAAAATGTTATCTTCTTAGTTAGACCAAATCCCGTTGTCAGGCAAAATGACTTTCAACTAGTAAAAATATACAGATTGAAAAGCCTCGAAAATGAAAAGAAACATCAGCTAGTTCGGAAACGGTATAGTCCCGATATTAACCTTTTTAGAGGTATAGTCGACGGATGAATCGTTTGCAGAGGTGTACTGTAGAATTTAGAAGGAGCGCGGAAATCGAAAGAAAATAACAAGCAACCGATATAATTGTGCGCTCGCCTTATAATAAATAGATTTTTAAACTACATGAGATTTGTCCCTAGACTATATATACCTGCCCTGTATCATGGAGCTAGATTTCGAACACAGTATCTTGGGGGCAGCGGTTAGATTAAAACAAATCCACCCATTTCCAATTCTTTTTCTAATAAATCCGCTACCCTCTAGGATACCTCGCTGGAAAACTACCGCTTGCTGCGGACTATAAGTTAAATTTGATATCCATATTACAGTATCCTTTGTCGTAACTTCAACATCTTAATAGCTCCCTTTAATAAAATAGCGGATTAACATTCAAGAACTCCATTTATTACATTGAAGCACTAATCGGAAGCCCTTAAGTTGTGAACTTTTGCCACTTTACAGCGATTGCCCGAAGTTTTCAAGGAAAAAGGATCAAACCAAGAGTTGTAGAGTGAAAGAGAAGCCTTTGGAAACGTGGCAGGTAGAAATTAAGGTTTCACGAGTAGTTCTCGAAATGATTTAGATACGTTTTGACACCTGCTAACGTAGTTTTTGAAAAATTGCAGGCATTTTGCATTCGCTGGAAAGGCTTTGCAGAATTTTAAGTTGCTACAGGTGACTGGATATGGCTTTGTTGAGAACATGGCTGGGAAATGGACTGCCGGGCCGGCCGGATTTTCAAATTTTTTACCAGGTCCGAACGGGTCGACTCTTGAAGTTCCCTTTCCGGGTGGTTGAGTATGGAATTATTTTGTATAAGTGGCCTACACGTTTCATTCTAACTTGACTACAAAGCAAGTATTTACAATAGAGTCTCTCAAACTTTTTTGTGGCACCAGCCAGATCAGAACTCTCAACTAATCCAGGATTCAGCTATGATTCGAAATTTACCTCTTCGAGTTGGTCATGAAGCTCTTCTTTGTCCATTGGTCAGTGAATGTCATCTGAGCGCAAGTAACTGCGAATAGGGCACAGAAGACCAGGCAGATAGTGACAGAGTTCATGGCTAGATAAGGGACTGAAAATAAAAGAGTATTTAAAAAGTTACAAACATATTATAAAGGTGAAAAAAGACGATAGAAGGATTGTTTATATCAGTGATTAGGTTTTCAGCGGACTATCCTTGGGAGAGGTGGCGTTATGCACAAGTGAATGGAAAATTGGTGTATTGGAAACTTTTTCTTCTGAAGTATAGTCTATCTCAAGACCAAGGTTTCCAGCGCGGTACCACGAGCGGGGCGCAGTGTTATATACAAGGTATGTAAAATCGGTAGACGTGGTGCGATTTCTCCAAAAGTACATTCATTTTATATAATACTGGGCCCCGCTCCTGATACCGCGCTGGAAACCTGGGTCTTGAGATAGACGATACATTCATCCTTATTTAGCATATCCTCTCTCCAGGATACTGTGCTGGAATTCTAGCTGTTGTTACAGACTATAGTTTAAGCGAAAATATTTGTTAAAATATGCGAAAGAAAGCTAAAACATATCAGATTATTGTCAACTTTGAATAGAATTTAGGGGCGGAGTTACAACTGAGTTGTAAATGTTAGGAGAAGCAACGGGGGGGGGGGGGGAGAGACAGTAAAGTACAACCAGTTACGAAAGGACCCGAAAATGAATTCAGAATATCTGTCAGGGAATGTGCTAAACCTAATTCAGCTGATGAAAATCTTTTGAAATCAAAGAATGAGCCATATCGTCGGAAGTTCTTTCTTGAATCAGCGTATAATACTAGCAGAGAGAATACTGAACTTATGGTTCCTTTGAGTCAAAGATCTGTCCTCATGTGAATCAAATGAGCTGGAAACGGATGTTTCCGGTCTACTTGGAACCTTTTCTGTGTTTTTGCTCTTGCTTTGAAACTAAAGAACCTGTCCATAATCTGACATAACTGTAAACTTGAATTTTGAATTAACCTCCACCTATAGTCTTTTTCAAAACCTAGAAAGCATTGCGCCGGCTTTACTCGAGGCGCGGTGTTGCAGAATTTTCTCCTCCAAAAGCTGAAAATTGAGCACAACCTTTTTGATCTCAAAGTTTTACAAGACCGCGCTCGATGCAGTCTACATATTAAAACATACTACCGTTTTTCAAAAGTCCTTTATCGTTAAAAAACCTGATGACATTAGTAACGCAATTACTTTGTAATTTCTTATCCACTGAGTTAGGACAATGGAATTATTAAAAATCGTTTAAATTAAGTTATTTCTAAATCTAATAAATAGCACAAGAATATTATTAGTTCTCTACTGACTGGTTCTGAGTACATTTTTCATTTTTGCACGTAATAGTAAACAATTATTTTTCACTTTCATTGAAATCCTTTCAAAGCCTTCAAAATACACTCGTAAATATAATGAGCTGTTGTGAAAGAGTGGTACATATATCGTTTGAGTTTATGAAACTTCTGGGTAATTTAGGTTTATAAACTTATGTTACAGTAGCCCGCAAGGTTCTGTTTAAAAGTTAATGTCCAGGAAGAAAGCCAAGCTTATCCATGAAAAGCATAAATAAGGACAATGGTTGTTTCCAAAACTGGATAAAACTTTTAAATCCGGGGTTGTTTCTCCGGTCAGTCTACAAGCTGAGTGATTCAATTTCATCAGAGGTGGTTATCCATCCGGCCCGGCCTGGGTTTCAAAATTTTAGGTCGGGCCGGGCCGGGTTAGGCCGGATTAGGCAGGGCCGGTATCCAGCTTTTTTACGCCCTGGGGTGGTTATCCGGCCGGCCCGGCCTGGGTTTCAAAATTTTTGGTCGGGCCGGGCCGGCTCAGGCCGAGCCGGTAACCAGCTCTGAATTTCATCTTTAAACGTACCTGAGCTTTTTTCAACACGGCACTTCCTAGGTTTACTACAAAAGTTCACAGCCCAAAGGTTTCTCATGAAGCTGCAAAGTGTATCACTATTTTATATTACTTCTGACCTCACAAGAGATTAAGCTAAATTTAGCAATATTACTGCTAGTTTGAGCTCTTTTTGCAAAATCTTCTCACGAGGTTCCATTTCCAATTCCGTTGCTACAACTTAAATTCCATTTTAGTTAAGCTCAGAGGGCATCCAGTGTTCCCGCTCAAATAAGAATCAGTATGCCGTTCGGGGAGAATCTAGGAGTACGGTAGATTACTGTAGGCTTGAAGTTTTCTCACGATCAAATGAAGTTTGGTCAATTACCAACCTACTATGACTTGATGATATCGTAGTCAAAATTTGAAAATAACTAAACTTCTCTCTAACATACTGTGTTATAATCTACTAAAACTGCCAAAAAATAAATAGTTCGCTGAAACCTCCCACGATGGAGCTGACTTCCAGGTCCAATGACCTTCTTTGAAAGCCCTAATTCGCGGTAAAAACGGAACGGCCCCACGGCATGTAACAAAAGAGCTGTTTAGATGAAAAGAAAAGCAACAATAAGCGAAATTAGAGTAAAAATCATAGAAATAGAATGAAAAAGTAAGAGGTAAAGGGACTCAGATGACTGGTTAGACAAAGAAACAGAAGTAGACCAGACATCTGGATCTAAAACACAATGGAACCAGTCAAGTGGCTGGTAGATGAACGGGGACGTCAGAGGTCTTTTAGAATTTTTTTTAATCGGATAAATTGAGGAAACTGATGCTTTAAGGAGCTTCTGGAATTGAAAGCTGTTTGTGATGTGCAGATTGTTAAAAACTAAAAAAAGCGAAAAGGTGGAAGTTGTCGGGGAAGCTCTAAAAATATTGTTGGTTGGAATTTCAGTGGCCGTAGTATAGAAACGCCCGGGCAGTTGTGGATCGATGCCCGGGCAGGCTAAAAACTGCACGGTCACACAACCGGGCGTTTCTATACTACGGCCACAGAAGCCATATTTACTTTCCAGCGTTCCCGTTTAGAAGATTCTCGGTTTGAGGAAGCTTTTCGTTCCTGTTCCCATGACGGGAAAGTTGGAAAATACGGTCACCGATAGATGTTCAATTATGATTATATGAAAACTATTTGATAGATTGGTTAGAATCTTCCTTAAAGATGCCAGACCTTGCTTCTGAATACTGAACCAGACAATACTGAATAATTTTGTCCACCCCCTTAATATATGTGTTCTTCCGCCTCTCAGCAGTATGGATTCAAATAAATAGTCTAGATAATGATGTAATTCCTATATGAAACATAGGGAAAATGCTAATCCGACCTTCAGAAAAAATTAAAATGTCTAAACTGAACAAGTGGAAGGGGATCTTTATTTTCTCGTCATTCAAACCTGGATTTATTCAAAAAGTGAGGTATTTTAAAATGGATCCTGTTCCGGATTGCGGTCCGCACAGCCTTGACCTGTATCAACGGTTAATAAAAGCTTCCTGAATTTTTGGAACATTGCACTTTTTAAGTTTTAGTGATAGGTTTACTATAATAGATCTTATGTAGCAACCGCCACCCTTTGAAATATTCTTTTATATAAAATAATAAAAAATATAAAATAGAATCTTATGTCTCAAAATGAGTAAAGTGAGTTTATAAGAAACAAAACTTAGGTCTAGCCAAGTAAGGTCTTTTTACAGTCTATCAAGCTAGCTCTCACAAAATTCTGATACGCTGCTCAAATATGGCAGTTCCATGGGCCCAGCCGAGAAATAGGGCCGTTCTCATCGCCGACACTGGTCGCCAGGAATTTCGTCTGATTTGATCGGCATGCCGTGAATAATGAATAACTGTGGTCTTTGTCGGCGTGACTGGACTCGCGAAGCGGAAAGGCGGTGCTTAGTTATGGAATAAGCTCCAAAGTTCACATTTCACATTATGGGGAATTTTGGGCAAAAGGTTTCTGGGGGTCTCCATGAATGACCATATAAAAAAATCGGTCGGTGGTCCAAATTTTTTGAAACCAACTTTTCCGAAGATATGATGAAACTCATCTAATTTCCAAACAAAACATAACAATGTCTTGCAGAAAAGCTGATAAACGGTGAGTCCTAGAAACGCTAGCGTCAAATCCCGGCTGAATCAAAGAATGTTGTAATCAGCTCCCGTAATATAGCATATTCATCATCGAAAAGCCTTCAATAGCAAGATTTGCGTGGATAAAGCTTATGAATATAGGATAATTATCCTTAAAGAGTAATGAATCTATTTCATATGATAGATGTTCCTGTGAATCATATACAAAAGCCAAAAAATCAAAAGATATGAGCAATTTTATGATATCACCTAATAGAAAGGTAATAATAGTGTTCCCTTTACAGTTTGCTAAATACGACACGGCCTCGTTGCTCTTGGAAAACACTATATAATCGACGGACGAATCGCTTGCAGCTAACGGTCTATTTATTATAATGCGAGCGCACAATTATGTCGGTTACTTGTAGTGCCTCTTGATTTCCGCGCACCTTCTAAATTCTACCGTACGCACCTGCAAACAAACGATTCATCCGTCGACTCTAACATTTGTTTTGTAGAAACAACGATGTAGATCAAAAAAATCCGTAGTAGCTCAGCTGGTTGCGCGCCGGCCTATGAATCCGTAAGGAGGAAAGGTAGTGAGTTGGCTCCATCCCTGCCCCGTCCCAAGCCGGATTGAGCAACCGTGAAATGTATGCTTGAATGTTCTCTTATGATTCCCGCAAACAGACTTCTAGCTGCCCCAAAGATGGAAAGAATAACAAGAACACCCGTCAAGTGATATACATTCATATACGGAATAAATAATTTTTTTAATAGATCAAAAATAGATATACACGAGCCAAATCTTATACGAAAATCTTTTTCCAGTTGCGATTAATCTTTCCCACAGCCCTTTAGAAGCTAATCCAAGAATGTCATTGTCATAGCAACACCTTCTTGCACTCTCTCTCAACCACCAACCGCACTTTTGTTAACATTTAAAATAAAACTGCAGAATAATACGAAAAACAGGGAGTGGAAAACTTTTTGGGGGGTTTTAGTAAAGTTTACAAAATTAACCAAAAAAATGCATGACTCTTTAAAATATCTGGCGAATCTATTGTCTGTATCAAAAAATGGTTTCCAGCGCAGTGTTCCGTGGCCGTAGTACAGAAACTGTCCGGGAAGTTTCCGCCTGACCCTTTCATGCTACCAAAGTTGCTCGGGCCGGTGACTGCCGGGGTACCTACCTGGGCAGCCACCCCCCGGGTAGTTTCTATACTACGGGCACAGGGAAGAGACGGTGTTGTATAAAAAAGAAAGTACTTTTGCAGAATCCAGTTCTTTTTATATAACACTGCTGCTCCTACAAGATACTGCGCTGAAAACCTGGATCTTGCTATAGACTATATATGTATATCACTGAAAACCTGTCACTGGTAACAAAAATACTGTAGAACTCTAAACAATCTTTCGATTCTAATAAGAATAAACAATTTATAAGGTTAATTCCACAGAATAACCTTTAGCTTAGACTAGCTACATATACAATAACACCGTTTCTGTTATTGCCAAAATTCCTCAAACCCTCGCGAAACTTTTCATTTCCCATGTGAAAATTGCTATTTGTCGCTACGGCCTTTAGTTTGGGGAAATTGAGCTTAGATAAGAAATCTATTGAGTTCAAATTTCATAAGATAGTGTATAATTATGAAGCATTGTAATAAAAATAATAATAATTATAAAACCAATCTTTAGCTGAGATGGACTTTTCCAGCGTATTTTATTAAAGTTCAGGGCCAAACTACAAGCTTAAATGCAGTTTACAATTCTTACTATTATTAAACTAATCTAATAAACATATTAAAACTATAATTGTTAGCCAAAAAGGCTTAAATTGATCTCACAAGTATGTACTTCCGAACTTCAAACTTAACCACTAATCGCATTAACAATACGGAAATGCAATCTATTTGACTTAGTTCCAGAATGCGGATGCTAGCTACGGATTATGAATATATGATAAGCACGAAGGTGAGCCAAGGAGGGGGAGGAGCTAGTGGATAAAGGGGCGGAGTCTCGCAGTTAGGAGGGGCGGGCCGAAGCAAAAGAATATGTATCTGAATAAAGATAGTTAGCATTTAAGATGAAGGAATAATAAGTAGAGAGTGTGGGTGTGCTCAGCCTCGTGGGTGGTACAATCGAAAGGAATCTTAGCTCGGAGCTAGGAAAAGGCCGGTCCTGCCAGATTTCCCAACAAGCCGGCCCGCCGACCCTTGAAATTCCCGAATCAGCTTACAATTAGATGTAATTCGCTCCCAAACCTAGGTGTGTAGGGATATATGGACTACAGTGTTAAAGCTTACGGTCGGATAGCATAGTAAATACGTTTTGGAGATGATCCCCGTTTTACTCCTCAGCTCAGCGCACACCAACTGCGACAATAAGGTTTAAAGAATTCGTTCTCTTTTTAAACTTAAAGCTCATTTTCCTGTGGAATGCAAAGAGGAAAATATGTGCATAGCTCAGCTGCTCAGATCGAGCTATTGCCTTTCCAACGATATATATGTATGTGCATGAATTCTTCCATAAAAATCCAGTAATTGCATCAATATTTCACAATTTGAATTTGCTATGTCCCTATTCCTAAATTGCATTGAACTTTGAATTGCATTGGCTTTGAAGTCGACTAAACTGTATTTTAACCGAAAACCAGTACTCCTGAAAATTCGTTCCTGAAAAACTTAAGGCGATTTTCATTGAAACCCTCGATGTATCCCAGCAGTTCGTACAATGGTCTCTGTAGATGTAGTGTAGAAACGCCCGCCTGGATGCAGTTTTTAGCCTGCCCGGGCAACAATCCACAACTGATCGGCAGCCAAAAACTGCCCGGGTACCCACCCGGGCGTTTCTATACTACAGCCACAGAATCCATGAGGATGCACGCTTGTAGTCCCGCTGCTGCAAAAGTTTTAAAAAAGCAGCCGATTTTCAAATGTAATATACTAACATGATTAAGTGAGGGTGGAGTACACTATAATTAAGGCAGAGTGCATTTAAAAGAGATCTTAGATATTATAAAGGACATAATACAATTAAAATTGTATTGTGAAAGTTCACAAAGGCCAGATATAAATTTTCGAAAACACATGAAGTTAAAAGCAAAAATCAAAATTTGAAATTAAGATGTACCCAAACCAAAAATAAATTGTTATCGCTTTTAAAATCAGTTATCGGATGTACCAAACTATAGTGGGCAGACTAATCGCTTGCAGCTGAAGGTGTACAAAAAAAGCCATCTTTCCATCTTCTCCTTGGGCGGGTGCTGTAGCCTAGTGGTTAGAACAGCGGTCTCTGAATCCGTGACGATTTGAGGCTGTGGATTCGACTATCCGTAGCTGCAGAAGGCTTGGGAAACCAGCAGCTTATTTATCCCATGTTTCGTGCACCCGAAGACTGAATGTTAGAACGGAGCCGTCTGTGCTCAGAAGATTCCTGAATGAACGGCCGAAACCCTGCCTCGAAGACATCTACTACTATAGTGATACGAGTGGTACAGGAAATAAAGTTTCTTTTAAACATCTTCGGAGTCCTCAACTTTTGGATTGACCATTAGGAATCCAATCCATAAATTCCCGAGGACATCTTCCGGGTTCCATATTGGCTACTTTCGCTGAAAGTTCCATTTTCTATTACAGTATTCTCAGTGCAAGTAAGCTTAAACTAATAAAGGACTGCAAAACACCAGAACAAACCCTATACTACATTATAACGGCTGGAATGTCAAGGTCTTCTTATTCTTTTTGATATTTTATTATTGTGGTATGCGGAAGCTATAATAATAATTAAGTATGTTATTTCCTGTATCACTATCACACAATAATAGTGGATGTCTTCGAGGCAGGGTTTCGTTCATTCCGTTCAGGAGGCCATTCATTCCGGAATCTTCTGAGCAGAGCCAGCTCCTTTCTAACATTCAATTTTCGGGTGCACGAAAAATAGGATAATTAAGCTTCTGGTTTCCCGAGCCTTCTGCAACTACGGGGAGTCGAACCCACTAACTTAACTTTAATATGCGGAAGCTGTAATATATGCGTTAATAACAAGTTATTCTGCTATAAGGTTGCTATGTACTCTTTGTAAGAGCACATAGATGAAAATGAATAATTTATAGACCAAGTGAATTGTAGTGACATCTATTTGAATAAAAACGTTTAGAGGGGAATTCAATCGAATGGATGCGGAATGTTGCTACAAAGTTGTTAAAAGGTTGGAGTTTCAGAATTTTAATGCTGAAATTGATAATGAATAGGAAGGTGGGACGATAGGGAGCCAGGACTCCATTGCATAGCACCTGGGGAGCGTAGGCGGCGGATCATGGAGTATACACGCAATCGTCACATGCAATCTTCAATCAAATGTTTTGAGCTTAACTTTCCCAAAAAATAGCACAGGACTGTATCTTCCACTTAGCTGCAGTTACAACGCTACCGGTCTGAGTTTAGGACAAATATGTGTATATTGCAAGATTTCTTTAAAACACTACCCACAGCATGTCTAACCCGGTATGCCGAAAATGCCGAAAAACGGTGTTATATAAATCTTTCATTCATAAGCACATTCAGTTTAATTTAATATGGCCGTAGTAGAGAAACGCCCGGGTGTGTGCCCGGGCAGTTTTTAGCCTGCCGGGACAAGAATTGTCAACTGCTCGGGCAATCGAAAACTGCACGGGAATCCACCCGGGCGTTTCCATACTAAGGTCACAGGATACTATGCTAGAAAACTCTTTATACAGAGTATAATGATATTGTATGGCGGGGCTGTGAATTTTACGGTGGAAGAATCTCTTCAAAATATGTGCCTGGAATCTCTTAATATAGAACAGATCTGTTAAACCTGCCCGGCTTTTCCGGCCCAGCCCGCTCCAAGATTTATCACCCAGGCCGGGGCGGCCGGTTTAACAGCTCTGATACATTGTATAATGTTATTCTATAGTGTTTCTTTGTATGCGTATTGTATTTTGTAAGTAACATAGTTATAAACAAGTTTTATGATGTTTGCTGTCAAATTTGAGTGAAACCACAAAATATAAACTAAATTAAAAATAGTAAACATAATGTTCTAGTTTCTAACATTTCCGTATTAGAATTGATAACATATCTGGTAATCCAAGATGTTTGCACTAAAAACATCCGGCCTCACACGATGCGCGGAAGTTTGCCTTCGACAGAGCTGGTTACCGGCCCGTATGAGGCCGGTGCAATGTTGTCTAGGTTTCGAAACGATTATAATAGTTACTTCTAAAACTACACGAGAGATCGGTAACTAAAGAATACTGGACTATTTTTCGGGATTTCCGTTCATTTTCATATAACATCCCAAAGATAATATGAATTCAAGAACTCAGGGAGGCGTTATATTAAAATGAATGTCCTTTGAAGAAAAGGACCCCAACCCACCGATTTTTCGTTCATTTTTATTTACAGAATAGCGCTGAAATCGAAGCTCTTAAGACAGACTATAGTTGACTGTGATACATAATACAACTATTTTTAGCCCATAGTAAATTGGATGCTATAGTTTCAGAAAGCTTCTTCAATGCTCCAAAAATCACGCCTTTCAATTATTTTCAAAGCTGAAAATCAGGGCGGCTGCATGTTGGTGTCTCGAGGTTCGAATAATTGATAATTTGTGGAAACCCATCTGGATGTGCGGATTAGTTCATTTACTTATATTAAATGAATAAAATTTTTTTTTTGGCAGAGAAAAAAGTTTGTTTTTCTTAAGAACGGTAGTTGGTTACAATTCGAGCACTACAAGCCTATGTCTTTGATTTCAAAATGGAAATTCAAATTTAAAATCCGGCAGCATGCCTTTAACTGCTCTAACACTCCGTTCAAAAATTCACCGCGTTATGGTTGTAACTACAGAGACTTGAATATTCTCCAGCTATCCAAAATATAGCAGTTAGGTGCAAGCCAGTGCTGGGAATTTCGCGGGCCGGCCCGGAAATTTGGGTAAGGGACCGGTCTTTTCCCAGCCCTGGTGCAAGTCTGGCCAAGACCGAGGCCTGGCACATTGGCAGTGTGCAACGGCCATCACTCGAGGTATTGCGAATTTGTCCAACCGAAGAGTGCCCTTCCTCACTATTTGTCGAGGGCCGGGTCTGCCTGGGGTTGCGCTGACCTGTCTCGGCAGGGGTGGCCATTTTTTACCAAAATTTCCAATTTCGACTAAAAAATTCAAAAATGTGAAAAATTTGGAGCGTTATTGATCGTTTCACAAAAGTACGGCCCGGTCCGGATCGGCCCTCACTTTTGCCAGCCCTGTATCTCGGTGTTACAAAAGTTTGTCAGGAAGACCAATCTATATTTTAAAAATCCCACCAAACATTATATAACATTTCAGCTACATTCTAGCGTCAAAACTCAACTATAAAGAAACCAATCGGATGAAAAAGTTGTTCCGTTCTAACTCGTGATCCCACGGCCAATCTCAGAAATTCAAAACAGCCTAAAATATTCAAAAACTTTAGCGACTGGGTGTGGGAGCGTGAGTTGGCGGAAGGCTTTTTGCCAATTTTTCCCAGCCCGAAGCCGGTAAACAGGATCTGTGTGGTATTAGAATTGAGAGAAGGTACACAGGAAATACATAAATACCACAAACGTAGAGGTTTAATGGTAAACTAGTTGTTTTGGCGATGTGAAATAAGGTTTTTTGGAGAAAATATCATAAAACACTTCCAAAATAGTGTTTACTAGGTATAAGCAGGGTTGGCAAAAGTGGGAACCGGGTGCCCGACCCACCCCGGGCTGTATAAGATAATGCCGAAAATTATAGAATTTGAAATTAAGAAGTTCTATTTGAAAGTTATCGAATTCAGAACAACAGGTTTAGACCAGCCAATATAACTTGGTGTTCAGAGCAACCTGAAGCCGAAGCTAAAAAAATGAACTATAGTCCATCTCAAGACCTAGGTTTCCAGAACGGTATCACGAGCGGGGCGCAGTGTTATTAAAGAAAACGCCCCAGGTAGACCCATTTTACTTTTATTTTTATAAGAGTGCGCCCCGTTCGTGATACCGCGCTGGAAACCTAGGTCTTAAGATGGATTATATTATGTGCCAAAATATGTTAGAAATTTATAGAGTTTATATATGTTATATTTAGAACTCTCCGACCTTGTCTATAAGTAAATGAGGAAGGAAACTTTATCTGACAGATCTCAAAGAATGAACTTAACTAGGAAACTTCAAGTTAGTTTATATATTTTGCAAATCAGAAACTGACACATGGCCACTCTAAGATTTGACTTTGAAGTGAAGGGACCTTAGGGATGTAGACTCTATAAAGCAACACTTATATAGCGCGGACGAGAAATCGTGACATCCTGGATTTTGGCAAAAGTTTGCAATAACTTATTCTTAAGGGGAATCAAAGCAACGCCCTCAGATTGATAGGACTACATTACTAACCATTACTTCAATGATCACAATGTCAGGTTAAATATTTGGCCAGGTAAACTACCCAAAACAGGTTTGGACCCCAGTGGCCGTATCCAAGAACCTGCCCAAGGCTGCCCGCGGGCAAAGTTTGCCCGCGCAGGCAGCCAACAACTGCCCGGGGGTTTCTATACTACGGTAACAGGTTCTATGTCTATCCTGCTTCGAAAGAATTGTAAGCCCCTTATTCAACTTTCAACTATCAAGTCTCTACTAAATTAAGTCTAGTCTCTTCTAAAAAGCAATATTTTGTAACTTCGTAATTTTCCACGTAGACATTCACTAAATTCTATAAAGCGTGCCTTCTACAAAAAAGAATGAGTGTTTCCTTAGGGGCTTCTTGTACCTGAATGATCTATGAGACCACCGCACGCAATATCAAAAATTCCAGAAATGCGGTGGTGTAAAATATGCAAAGCCGGCCGGAAAATAGGTGAGAGAAACAGATTTTTGAAATATATAATGGTTCTTATAGGCTCGGTACGAAATACTGACTGGGCTTTAGTGTTAAAAGTAAAATATTAGCGTGATACTGTAACTTTTTGCAGTAACGCAGGCTTAAGGAAACACAAGGATTCTACCGTGCAGGGCTGTGAAGATAAATAGTATCAAACAACATAAATATATAAAGATTATTGCACTCTTTATGGTTAAAGGGACATACCGTCGGGTTTTTCATGAAATTACTGTAGTTTACATTAAATTTGCAAGAGAAAAGCCTTTGCGAGGAATTGAACCTGCAACCTCAAAACGGATGCAGCGCCTTAGACCACTGCGCCATGATGTTACTGTCATACCCGAGATAAAAAATATAGACAATGCAAACGAATTGCTTGCTCTTTCCAATGATTATTTTATATTTGAATTCAAGATTTTATTCTTCGTCACTGACGAATCGTCAGAATTATATTTATATTGTGTATATTATCATTTATTATTTTTGTTAGGCATGACAGAAACAGTGAAAAGTTCCTCAAACTATCTGCCATACGACAATAAAGTGGTGATATAATACATACAGCGAAGGTGTAACAAAGTTGTTCTAATCAGAGACTAGTTCGCGACCTGCACGCGAGGATATGGCCTGCTGAACAGCAACTCGCGATATCCTGACCATAATATATCCATTTGCTGACCAAAATATTGGCTACCAGCCACATAATTGCTAAATTATCCATATTTACCCCCCACACCCCTTCACTTTA
>JAQGAV010001617.1:0-19826 GCA_034691345.1 Phasmarhabditis papillosa
GCATTCTACGCGCGCGGTATCAGCAGATTGCAAACTTGCTTTCGCTCTGCCTTACTCAGACAGAATATTGCACCACTCCTGCTTACTTATTAACACGGCCGTATTGCTTTTGAATCCGACTATAGTGGAATGTAAATGCAAATAATAAGTTTTACGTTAGTTTTACATAAATCTAATCTTTCTAGACTCACCTTCAGCTCACTTTTTCCCGTTTCTCGAGTATGGTCCTGGCCCAACACTACGACAAATACAAGACAAAAACAAAATATCCGTACGATCATTCCGAGTAGGCAGCTAAACAGCATAATTGGTAATATTACATGGTAAATAGCCATTTACACGGTTAAAAGGTAGAAAATATAGATCTGGGTTACGGTATTAAAAGAAGGCATCTTGAAGCGAATGATCAATAATTCAAGTCTCATTTTATTATAGCAACAGTCAGATTAGTTAAGGAGTTATTAAGGTAATATATATTAAGTACGAAGGTATTTATTCCTCTTTTAAAGGACTGCATGGCTTTTCAACGCCGCAATCCACGCTGCTACGACGCTACGACGGCAGCTATAGTCGGTGGACTATTCGCTCACAAGGGGTTACGGTACGAACTGCAAATTTATTAGAGCTTCTTAGAGTAATTAGGGCAAATCTGTGCTCTAATTCTAATTTTTTAGACCTTTAGCTGCAAGCGATTAGTTCGCCGTCTATAATGAAACTGAGAACGGCGGAGCGGTGAAAGTCTGCGGATGGTAAGATAAGAAAGTGAGAGTGTGAAGGTAGCCTTGATATTGCTGAAGCTTGTAAACTAAGGATGAAGCAAGATAAATGGGGGGGGGTATTAGATAGCCAATGGCACGATAAGGAAGGGCGATTAAACTGTCGTTGGCAGAGAGAAAGTGCTGTTCTAGATGGATAAACCGGATTATAAGGGGGTGGATGTTAACAGTGTTCGTATCTGCCAAGCAAATGCAAAGACTGTTGAAATCAATCATTTTGCCCATTTTTATCCAACGCTTTCGCTTAAATTACGTAGTTAACACCTGATTGAACATTAAAACGTGATATGCGATGTTGTTTGAAGTATTTTCCAATGGGCTTATGTGGGAACTTATAGTTAATGTGTTTCCTGTTAACTATTTAAAGTATTTTATTCCGATATCAATATTTGGATCACATTACATGTTACATCAGTAGTTTCTTTCTTGGATCGCAGCACCAGTAAATACATGACGGAGCGTTCTGGCCTTCTATCAAAACGTCAAAGTTCAATTTGCTTCCATCAGTGGATCCAGAGCGTTCTAGCCCTACATCTCACGGAGGCCAAATCCGGCTTGGGACGGGGGAGGGATCGAACTCACAGCCTTTCATCCTCCTAACGGATTTGTAGACCGAATCACTAACCATTAGGCTATGGAGCCCTGTTGACTATAGTCTTTATGAAAAGCTAGGCTTCCTGCGCAGTATCATCGAGAGAAGCGGTGTTTAATAAAAATAAAGGTACTCTAAAAGAAAAGAGTCACGAATTTGCCATTTTTCATATAACATAGCTTCTCCCAGTTACTGCAGTCTATCGGAATCAGAACTAACAGATCTGAGGTTAGTAAACATCACGAATAAGAATTTAAAGGACTGGATCGGCAGTCAGCAGAAACTTGAGAAGTCGTCTTGCTGGAGGGTCGAAACTTAGACTGCCGTGTCAAAAGGACAAAATTCGAGAGACTCGGGATACTCAATCTTTAAAAGAAATAGTTTTGCTTATTATGAACCCTGCTAGTCTAATAATAACTCACGGCGCGGAAAGACGGTCACAGGAAATAAAGGACTGTGTCTTTTTTAAATATTAAAGTTGCTCGTTTATGAAAACTAACGAATGAAATTGTCCTAAAAAGCTCAGTCGCATAGTTTTCGATAAGCTCTTTTGATTGATATATATTGAACATAACTTTAGTTAACAAAATAAGCAAGGTTTTGTGCATAAAGATTTGGAAATCTCAATTTTCTCTGTTCTTTGGCTTAGGGCGCGGCGAGCCGTGAATTGCAGAGGTACCTGCGTAGACTCAATTCAAGCATCATCCTTTAAAGTGAGCTTCGACTTTCTAAGCTAACACCTTAACCTGAAATAAACTACATGGAAAGAGTAAAAGCACAATACATATGTTAGCTGTTATGGATGCATAAAGTATGATTTCATCTTTAACAAATAGACGCTTTCTATTTGTTAACAGACATGTTTTGATACTATTAATAATACATACATGTCGTCTACAATGGACTAAACAGGATTTATAGCGATAAATACTATTTGAACATGTACTTTGATTCAAATAACAGTTAGCTATGTAAACTAATATTAGAACATGTTTATTATTAGTTTTTAGTCCTATTTTTGTTACATTTTAATTGATCGTAACTTTTTAAAAGGTTTAACGTGATCTAAACACCCATGGAATCTTTTACTTGGAAATAATTGAATTATTACAAGTAAAATACGTAAATACGTGGATGGGACCCTTAGATGATTTTCCGACTTTTATAGTTCAACCCTCGGGTCCTGTCCGGCTCTGAGAGGTCTGTAGAAACAGATATCGTCTTCTTATTGTTAATTTCCCAGGTCGTTTCAGCCCATCTGCAGCTGGGCTTGCAAAAATTATTGGTCCATGAGCTCAACGCGATTGGCTCTCCGTTTAGGGATTGTAACTATGTTTACTATTCACCTATGGAACCCTCGGTGATGCAAACACGGCTACGTGCCATTACGGCTCGTGTTTTCCGTTAATCGGTTCTAATAACAAATGCACTACATGGGGGGTAACACCCAGCAACAGCGTATCTGAGTTGGCGAATGTGTCCTAGATGAGAGAGTGGAGAACAACTGAGAGATCATCAGACAGTTAGAGCAAAGGCCGGCCCGGCCGTCAAATTCCCAGTTCTGAGGGTTTTTTTTTACAGATATGCTTTATTGGTTTAATGTAATATTGTATATTAATTGTAACCTAATTTTCAACTGTAATATAACAATAACTTTAAAATATACATGATTTATCCTTTAACGCACTGCCCTTGGTCATACGTTGCTTTTAACTAGTCCTCCTGATAGTTTCAAGCATGGCTTGGAAAAGGCCGGCCGGCCCGACCGGCCATAGTCTATTTCTAACTTTTAAGCGGATATTCTTCAAAGAAGTTAGTTTTCAATGCTATTTTCCAGCATTAACAATAAAGAGTGCAATAATCTTTACCTATTGATGTTTTTGGATACTATTTATCACAATACTCACCATAATCACCCGATTTTTTTCTCAAAAATTGTCTTTGCGCGGGCCGAGTTATTGAATTTTCGGCCTTGACCCGGCCCGGCCCGTCAAATTCCGAGCCCTGGTTTTAAGTTTCGAAAAACCTCTCGAAAGAATATTTTTGTATGGAAGTTTTCCCTGATATATTGACTAAATAGAACGGCTAGGCATTATAGTTTGTTACCGAAGTTTAACTTTGAAAAGAAACTTGAATTCGGTGTATCTCCTTCATACCATAGTCTATCTTTGCTAAGTTCAACGACTAATTATAATGTACAAGTTTGTCGAGAACTTATTTTTCAGCCCACCAAATGTATTTTGAGCTTTGTTGTATATTTGTATTATTACCATATATTATTTTTGTTATTATTATATATTACCATATTACAAACTATATAATTCACATAATATGTGTAAAACATCAATGACACTTTTACACACACACATACACACCAGCATTTGCAAAGTTAATTTCAATTAAAGTTAATAAGAGCGAATTTACTAATATACTGCTTTTTAATTTCAGAATGACCAGATTAGAGCCGAAAGTAATCAATTATATTGACCCCTGTCTTAGAACTCTCGTCATATCACCATGGTAACGGTCTTACGGGGGGTCAAAACAATCAACAAAGTGTAAACAACGCCAAATATAACAAGCTCATTTGGTCACTAGGCAAACACAACAAATATGATCAATGCAATAATCTCTTGGGATACTTTTTGTATAGTCAGATTCAAAAGTAATAAGGCCGTGTGTGCTGCGTGTTTCAGTCATTTTTAACACTGCGCCTGTTTGCATTCTACGCGCCCGGTATCAGCAGATTGCAAACTTGCTATCGCTCTGCCTTACTCAGACAAAATATTGCAACACTCCTGCTTATTAACAGGGCCGTATTACTTTTGAATCCAACTATAGTACTGTAAAATAGAACAGAGACTGTTGCATTAATGAAAATGACTACAAGGCGACACTAATCACAATTTGTTACAAAACTCTTATAGTCGACGGATGTATTGCTTGCAAAGGAACACGGTTAGTTTTGCAAAGGAGCGCGGATACTAAGGGGTAATAGACTGAAACCCAAAATGATTAGCGCTCCAGCGCAACATTCACAGTCCTTTACCTGCAAACAATTAGTCCGTCGACTATACGTCGTTCTAATTGTTTAACACCATAATAAATTGACAGGATTAGCAAAAAACAGGCATCTATATCGTGAGCTTTCTTTAGGTCGCATAAAGCTCAAGTTCCATTTATGTGAGTGGATTCAAACTAATGTTAAGAGTTAGAATGCATAATGAATTGTCCCGGACTAATGGAAACAATCCACCATCCCTTATACACTGGTCCCCATTAAATAATATTGAACTTTTTAGGTCGAGCAAAATGGAGTTCAAAGCAGTTTCGACTACATTAAAAGTATGGAGAAGACTGTGAGACCCGATGGTGAGTTTATCCTTACTTCCATCATTGGTATTAGCTAGAGGTGGTTATCCGGCCCGGCCTGCAATTTTGAAACCCAGGCCGGGTCGGGCCGGCCGGATAACCACCTCTGGTATTCACGGGCCGACCCGCGTCGGCTCATAGGCAAAATACCGCGGCCGCCAAAACTCTATCCCTGATTTTCAATAAGTTATATTTTGAATATATTTCAGGAAGTGTTGGATATGATGTCTCGGTCGGAAGATTCCCATGTCAAGAAATTCCAGTTTATTCTCCAGTGAGTTTTAAATAAAACTCAAAATTTGGAAGAAGCTTCTTGTTGAAAAATGCAGACGCTGCAACATGAAAGACTATACAAATAAAGCATGAGCCAAGAGCTAGATTCCAATCGCGGTATCCTTGAGGCAGCGGTGTTAAAAAATGAGTCGACAATCCGTGCATTGGGAGCCTTTTCTTCAAAAGTACATTCCCTTTTTTCAACACCGCTTCTCCGCGGGATTCCGCGCTGGATAATTAGCTGTTGCGATATACTCTGGTTGACTAGATACCAACAAAATTTACCAACCGCTACCAGCTAATACTGCCGTCAGCTGCTGGTAGCGGCTGGTTTTTGTTGGTATCCGGCCAACCAGAATAGTACTATTACCCTACGTATATTTCGACAAAGTCAAGAGTAAATGTTTCTTAGTAATATAAATAGTAATATAAGATGTTATAAAGCTATTGAGTTTAACTTCTTTTCAACGCAATCTTCTAATTACAGCCTGCTCCACAACAAATCGCTCCTCCAGTGCAGCAGGCGCCTCCACCGGTACAGCAGCCAGTCTACTACCAACCACAACAGCCATACTATTATCCACCAGGAGCATCTGGATACTATTGTTTCTCTGCCGATACTAAGGTAACAAATCGTCTATCACAACTATGAGGGCAGAATATAACTCGCACCATATATCTGACTACTGACTGCACCCTTTTGAACATGTTTTATTTTGTAAGTTAACCCAGAGTAGGTTACTGGCCAGGTCCGGCCTGAAATTTTGAAGCCCAGCAAACAGGCCGTGCCGGACTTTCCTGCCTGGCCAACTATTGCCTTGTCTGAGTTTTGGGATATCACATGGTTTTTGTATAACTGAGTTCAAACTTATCCGAAACCTTCTATTCAAACGGATATCCTTTTTCAGAACCTTTTTACAGCAGTGTTAAAAATAGAAGGTCAAACTGTTAAAAACTGTAGATTCTAACAAATAACTGCCATTTAGGTGGACCTAGTCGATGGATCTGTAAAAAGAATGGACGAGCTTGAGATGGGTGACTGGGTTCTTTCTTTTGAAAACAACAGACTCTCTTACGCCGATATTAAGTTCTGGCTTCACAGAATGCCACAACTGGAGACTGAATTCCTAAAGTAGGCTATAGATTCTGAAGCGGTCAAGAAGACTTTAGCCATTCTCCTGAGATAAAAAATCAAATTAAATTTCAATTGAATAAATCGGACAAATGTCCGGAACTCAAACCCTCGCGACATCCCGGATGTTGGAAAGGCGCCCTGCGCACAATTCCGAGCGCCCCATGGCTAATATCCGATCCGCTCCGTTCTTCGGGACATTGGTGTACACGGCCACAGTTATTATTTTGCGCTTAAAACTTAAAATATTATTCATGAATTGCGAATACCCGGCGGATGATTGATCTGATCTAAAATATTACGGTACAGTCTGCATTCCTTATAAAGTCCCATTCCTTAATAAGGTCTGTACCGTACAGACCGTTATCAGGAATGGGAAGTCCTCCGACCCGAAGACTTTTGTAATTCTAATCAAAAATATATCCTCTTTTAGAATTACCACCGCTGACGGTAACAGTGTTAAACTGACTTCTAAGCATTATATCTACAAGACAGAATGCTCTTCCGATGGTTCGGAGTTATCGTTTGATGACGTAAGCAGAGAAGCTGTATTTGCAGAAGATGTGCAAGTAGGAGAGTGTCTATACACATTAGCTAAGGTTAGTTGAAGGACCATCCGAGTTACACGGCTCGCTGCTCCCTAAGGCATAAGGACAGAGCAACTTCCATTGGTTACATCTTGCGGCCCAATTCCTAGATTAGTTCACCAAGAAATTTATGTTCAAATGAAAATGAACATTAAGTTTAAAATGGGAGCACAGTCCTTTAATCCCACTGTCTCCGTTGGCGAGCCGTGGTGAACAGCTCAGAATATCATAAGTACGTTCAATTGTTCCTGACTCTATACTTCCTTGCATCTGGGACTTTGAGTAATCTGAAACCTGCGAATGTTTGAAGCTTCTGGAAACTTTAAGAAATTCCTATAACCAGAACAGTGTGCTCAGTCATTGAATTCATTTCTAATTTAGTCCGGTCGGCCTGCCCTGATCCGTGTTGAATCGATTGAGAAGGTCAACGGAACCGGAATCTACGCTCCAATGACGTCGAATGGAAAGGTTGGCCCAATTCAAACGTGAAACTTTAGAAAAAAATTTGTGTACTTACTCGATTTTAATTCACTTCTGTGGCTATAAAACCACTGCACGTGTACCAAAATTTCATCCATGAACTAAAAATGGGACTCTTTTTAGAAAAGTAAGCTTATAAAAAATCCTGTTTCAGATCCTAGTCAATGGAATCCATGCTTCCTGCCACAGCGTTTTACAAAACTACACGCTCCAGAACTCATTCTTTGCGGTTAGTACCATATTTGCAACCTGCAATAAACGGAAAGAATTGAGTATTGGCATTCATTTAATATAACATCGCTGCACCCAGTGTTCTGCGCCAGAGCTGTTAATAAGCAAGTTTTGGGCATTGTTGAAAAGAAAAATTGAATTAGCCATTTCTCAACACAAGGAACTCATTGAAAATAACCAAACATGGATTCGAACCCGCGACCTCTCTCTCCATAGTAAAGGTTCACCATTTACATTATTGAGTACAGGCGGCTGACTGCCCGGCCTATGCCGGCCCGCCCCGCCCCAAGATTTGGAACCCAGGCCGGGCCGGCCGGTTTAACATTCTGCGTTCAAAGACTAGCTCGTGATTCAGACTACATTAGTCTCTATAACATTGTTAACAAGACTACTTTTCAGCACATTGACTATCTGAACCAATTGTACAACTCATATTTTGGAGCATCCGAGGACTCGGTAAGTTGTTTAGTTGAAAATTTAGGATAATTATCACAAATTAAGCTCATTTTTAAGCAAAAAGCTTACCAGCTATCACAGTCTAACCGATTGAATGATATTATTATTCTCATAAGAGTAATATAAGGGTAGCAAGTTGAACTGTTTTTGATCGAATGTTAGGTTATCTTCGCTAACAATTTAAATGTTTGGTTAATTTATGTACTTGCAGCGTGATCTTCCTCTCGGACTTGAAACCATTGTTAGTATGGCCGAATATGTTCTACCAAAGAATCTCGTTATGCAATAGACAACATACATTCGGGTTGACAAGAGACTATTTATTTATTTATTTATTTTATTTGTTGAATCAGAGATTATAGATATCAGTTAATAATAAATATATCTGATCATTCTCGAAATTTGCAAAACATCTGCGTTCGGGGGGAATCGAACCCCCGTCGAATGCTTGGAAGGCATCCATGCTGACCATTACACCACGAACGCACATGTGCTGTGTGCTACGCATTGTTATTGAGGCTGGGTGACAAAAACTTGCATCATAAATATTAAATAGATAGACTGATATATAGTAATCAACTATAGTAATTACTTGAAGATTAAGCTTGGAGTAGTTTTCTCATTCCAATGACCTCTATTTTACACTTTTGGTGACTCAGTCACGCGCAAGCTACATTTCGCAACACACTTTTATGCCTAGTTAGTGGAAAGATCGAAGATCTAAGGCAACACTCTCTTTCAAGAGAGACCAGTGGCATTAACAACATACAAAATAGTTGTGAAATCCATGGAGGACCTTTGTCCTAGTCATATAAATAGAACCTTGTTTACTGGGCGGCTATTTTCATCTCAAAGTTCAATTTGAGGACTTCAACTGAACAAAACTAAAAACATTTGCTATTATTGTCATGGATGGTAGACTATCGTCATAAAATTTCTGTTTGTGTCTTTATTTGTTGTCATTATCAAGTTTAGAGCAGGTTTGAAGTCAATATTTCCATCTTAACGTTTATATTGAAGGTTTCATGCATGAACTTATTCATGATATGTATCCGAGTTTACTTTATAAAGCTTGTAAAGCAAATTTCTAAGAGGGAAATCTAGAAAACTCTATTATTGTTTTTGATTGTGTTACTTTCTCTTATATTTTTGTTATTTTCCAATATATTTGTTGTTGACAGCCGGGTGTAATGGAACAACCGCGCCCATCACTTGGAGGCTAAATAACGTTTCTCATCTTCAACTGATCACACCTCCCACTCAATTAGAAATCAATTCGGAACTTTTTTATAGAAAAACTGTTCAGGAAAACTTATTTTTGCCCTTGTTTAAAGCTAAAACTAGTAAGTTTGTTGTAGGTTTCTAGCAATGTTTAGTACTAATCACTGTAATATAAAGTCTGGAGGGATAGTGAAGATTGTTTTTGTAGTGAACTATACATATTTTTTGGTTTCAAAAACTTTTCATTTCTATACTCTTCGACCTACGTCTGCGGATTCTTAAGAAACAAACTTGTGTAGAGACCTTTGTTGTTGTTGTTTTCAATTAGTTCATGTACCGTAGCTCTTCTAAAAAAGCAACGTCGCTAGGGACGCTTGGCTACCAGTGGTAGCCAAGCGTCCCTAGCGACATATTTTTGAAACATCGGCCCGGGCCGGCCCGGGCCGGCCCGCAACTTTGACAGCCCTGGCTACCACAAGACAGTTATTCCTGTGGTGCACCTTGGCTAATAATCCACTGTTTCATGATTTCGAAGTGGATAGCCAATCCCTACCACCAGCCAAGAAGTCAAGTATGGAAAAGTTTGAAAGCCGTTTAGCCATTCTTTTCTAAATCCTCATCGCAAATATCACAGCTCACTTACAGCACATCAGTTTCGAACCAGCCCTTTCTTTAGAATAAAAGTTGTTTTTTGCCGCATTCACCGTGAATATTCTTCTATCATTTAGACGTTGTTTGTTTTTCTTCAAGGCGTAGGCGAGCCATAACTTCGTATGAATCAGAATCGTAATCGAAGGCAATTTTAGACAAAATGGAAGTGCATAAAAGAGCTTGAAACACTTGCGAAACAGTTTATATTATTTTTTAGAGCTATTATTTTGGTGCCTCGCAATTCTATTAACTGCATCAAAATATCTTACATTTTGAGCAAATCTTGAGAATTGCTATATCTTCTAAATAATATCCAGTATGCTCACAGTTATTTTAATAGTTTCGTGGAATAAGATTTCCAGTAATATTAGCTATTAACTCTCATGCACCGATTGAATTCTGCGATTCGCAGTTATCTCTTTTCTGAGAGTTTAACGAAGATTGAAAACCAGCACATTTCTACTATTTTCTGTTAAGCACCCGGTTTGGAAGTATGTTTGTCAGAGCTGGTTACCGGCACGGCCAGGACTAAAAGTTTAAAAACCAGGCCGGGCCGGCCGGATAACCACCACCTCTGATGTTTGCCATTGATATTAAAAATTATTCTATAGTTAGGGGAAACGCCCCGGGAGATTCTGCTAAATCGAACTTAGTGTTCTATACTGGATGCTTCTACTTTCATACTGAACACTTCTAGTCTTCCAGAGATCCATTCTTTCTGGGACCAAAGTTTCCCTATTTAGTTACGGTCACTCACAGCTAACCCATATATTTGTCTGATCAAAGCAAAAGTTATGCTTTGGCGAACCATGTTCATGTTCTGATACTACATCTGGGGCACAGCTACTATCTGTGGTTACGAAATATCCTATCTTGACTAATAACCTTCGATCTTTAAATGTGTTTCCTGCATATCTCCGACTTCTGATAAGTAATCGTTCATTCCAGTCATAATGGTACAAGAAGTCTCGCTAACTACTGGATTTGATTTTGTCCAATGGTGTAACACTACCAGAATTGCACAAGTTATTGCTACAGCCTTCCAGGTATAGGTGACAGTCGGCTTCTCAGACAAACAACTGCAACAAAACGGGAATATCTCTGAATTAGTCATTTTTCTTTAATAGGTTGGAATAAAATAAATACTACCAAAAAGAGAATATAAATAATCTAAATATGCCCACGGCAGTGAACTCGGTAGAAAATTGAAAACCAAAAATGATATGTAAAGTAACGAGACAACGACTACAAATTCTGTTCATGTACAATGTTTAGCTACTTCTGATATATTCCGAATCCGGCAATCTTACCTACATTCAATTCATACTCTACGTGGCTTTTGTTGGAGCTCACTGCTTCCATGTTGGACGCAGATGGTAAGACCAAAATTAGCATATAATGTCAGGGAGTGAACAACCGTTTCATCTCAGTTGGATTCAGAAATCGGACTTTTTGCTTTGATCCTTCTCTAACAAGGAAAACCAAAAGAACTATATGTTAAGTGTTTGGATCAAGTAACTTGGATTCACCGAACTTCACATGGGCTCTTACTCAGTTACAAACGCTAATCTCTTTCAAGGTACTACAATATTGATGGCCGTTACGACCTGAGACAATTGATTCGGGAACCTCAAGTGACTACCAAAATTCAATACTCAATTGGTTAGTCTAGAACATGTCTAAAATACACCGCAAACAGACGTACTACCTTTTATACAAAATCTATCCAGTTGGCTAATTCCATGTAAGGATAACTTACCTATTTGCAGCTCTTTTCACATCAGCAATCCTGGCCTTCATCGTATGGCGCTTGGTAGAGCTAGAGAACCCCTTTGTCCACGGGCTCTTCCATTTCGCTTCTATTCTCAACCTCGGAGCAGCCCTCGGTCTTCTTTCTTTGGAAGCCTACGATGTATTGGTGAAGAACAAAAGCAAATGAACGGGGCGCAAAGAAAATCACACCACTTCCCATAAGATACCAAAACTACTGTAATCGAACTATTCTACAATAAAGTATTTGCTATGTCATCGCTACTCATCATTAGAATAAGTTGTGTAACCTCCGATAGCTTATCCCATCAATAATATATAATAGGAAGATTGCTAACCAAAACTTTATTGCAAAAAAGAAGAGTTAGCGGAATGTCTTTGTTAGTTGTTCAATAGTAACGTTAATACATAGAAAATCTTTAAAAATATTGCAACTGAAGAATTCAAAAGGAAGAGCAATGTGGAAAATAAAAAAACTGCAATATCTACCACAACCATAAGTTTATACAGATAAATACTAATTCAATAAATAAAATTTGGCACATAGAAAATAATATATTTAATCACGCTTCAACTTAGGAGTATTGACGAAATCCTCACCATTCAAAAAGATGAACATCATACAAACGAAGAATACAAATAACCAGAAGAGAGTAGCAGAAATGTTCTCTGAAAAGGAAATTTATAAATTATTATGAAGAAGTAACAATCTTACCTGCCACCAATACACATAAAACTGTCATTGACATCGCGAATAATGCAGCTAGCAAGGCAACTCCGTTTAGATCCAGAGATATTAAGGTTGTTTCTAGTGTGGAAGGCAGGTTGTTAGGATCTACAACGAAGTTACCAAGGAATAAATCGATGGAATCCTAAACCACATAGTTGATTAGTTTCTGCAAAAATACGCCAACCTGTCTATAACCGTCAGCAAAATTATTTCTGAAGTATCGAGTTATTGCGTTGACTCCATCATTCATTGCTCCCTGGTAGGTTCGCCTTCCCAATCGGGTAAAATCGGCCTGAAACAATATTGCGTGGGATGGGCAGGCTTGAGAATAACAGCAACATAGCCCGTGTGAAATTTCCTCTTTTCCAGTTTTGGAGGATGATGGAAACATCCGACAATGTAACAAATAAGCCCACATATACCATCACAACATATTGTAATTAAAATCCTACTTTAAGAGCTCCGGTTCCAGCATACTGACGACTGCACTCATCTCCGTTGTCGGCCCATACTAAATAGTCAAATATATATCATATATAGCAATTTAACTCACAATTCTTGAATGCACTTTCCAGGTCTGTCCAATGTTCAACTTTTTGGCCGGAAAATAGAATTCCTAGGACCTGGAGTTGATCCGTTAAGGATTCTCTAGCAATCATTGCTTGCACAACATTAGTCCTGAAAACGATAAAGTTTTAACATTGTTAAATATTAATACCTATCCAAACAATCCATACAGTTACTGCGGAAAAATCCGACTTGGGTCCGTGTGAATTCAGTGTCGTTTAACGAAGACGCAAAAAAACTGAAAAATAACGTACAACGGATAAAATTGCCGTAAGTACCCAAAGTTAGCTATTTCATCTCTAAGTTGATCCTTCAAGAGACTGATTCGATCCCACTTCATAGAGTGACATTCCTTATGAAAATCGAAGGGATTGTACCTGAATCAGCATAGATAAGTTAGATATGCTAGAAGCGACTAACCGAACATATTGAAGATTGGCATGCTGAGCTATGCGCTCAAGTTCACTTCCAATTCGCTTTTCCCTTCCTTTCTGGTTGACAAGATTAACGATTACCTTTAAACAACTAATATGAAGGTAAGAGTGTATCTACAAACGTGAGTTCCTCCATAAATTTTCCTTTGCGTTTCAAAATGCCTAATAAAGGCATTCAATTGGTCATCAGTTGCTTTCATGGTAGGACACGGTTGCCATTTCAAATTTGGCTTCTGTGACCACATCAATGGAATCGACCCTCGAATCTATAATATTCTAGATGAATCACAAAGCAATATTTCTATGACATACCTCTACGAATGATGTTAGCTTGCGATCACCACCTTTATCCATTTCGACAATCTGTTCCGTTTCAACGAAATTCGCAGGATTTCCATCAGAACCAACACCACGTTTATAAAAACGAACTCCAGCTCTAAATATGTCAATTCGAGAATCGATATATAGCAACAAAAAAACCTGAATACACTGCGCCTTGAAATTAAAACAAGTTTGAAAGGTTGACCATTAACACAATCAAACACTTGTCCGTAGAACCCATGAATTATTGGTAGGCAGTAGCGATGAGTCTAGACAATAAATTAATATAGGAAAGTATATTCACGACTCACCCCAGCAACCGATCGAATTTCCGACAGCAGATGTCCATTCCAAACGAATCGACTATCAGCCTATACGGTTATACAGCGAATGTTATTTGCATTCAAACACTTACCCTATCAAGCATGCTGGTTTGCTTGAACTGGGGAGTGGCGTTTTCACTGAGCCACTGTAAGGAACGCGTCATGTCAAACGTGTAGGAAAAGTAAAATCCCCCAGTTGAAAGTACGGATTGAACCATATCCGTGAACAAGCGGTTGTACCATATCTAAAACAGAAAATAGACCAATTGTGAGAAGAGGAACTTACTTGTTTTTCAGTCAAATGCAAGGTTGTCTTTTTGAATGGAATGATCTCCGTCTCCACTACAGTCCAGATTGCATGACCATTCAATGATCCAACTTGCTTAGCTTTCTTAATAACAACTAAGGCATATCCTGAAGAATGAGGCATTGAAATCACTTCTAGAAACACTAACCAGACACTAGTCGAATAGTTCCTAGTATTCCATGGATAAAAATCAGCTCGGAGCCAGCAAGAGGAATCCTTGCTTGATTAGAATCTAAATCCAGGAATTAAAAAAATGCTACGTGGCAACGCTTCCTACCAGAAATTTTCATCTGATTCGAGTGTCTATCAATCTCCAAGTAGAACTGTGACAGGAGACCACCTTCTTTGTCTCTCGGTTCCAGATAAAACTTCTCCGCGAGAACATAGCTAAATGCGGTAAAATAAGGTCTTTCACATATGACTAAACTTACAGGTTGAAACTCTCGTATATGTCTGTTGAGAATGGTTCAACCATGGCTCTGAAAGTGTAATATAGTGTCAAACTAGCAGTTACAACGAAGTTATATGGAAAAATAGTAAACAAAATATATAATAGTAAAAGCAACTTGTTTGACAAACTGAAATACGGTGTGACTGAAAAATTCACACGCTGTGGCGAAAATAGTGGGAGGGAGGGCGCGTTAACGCGAATTCGCCGCTTCGGGCCCAATAGTCCCCTGCTAAAAATTCATTTTGTAGGATACATGCTTGCTTCTCTAGTGCTATATAATTGTACAATACCAACAAACGTTGTTTCAGAATGTCAGAAGTCAAGGAGATTCCGCATGGAACATACAATTTAGAATTTGGATCGACCTTCACCGACAATCGTAGAGATGTAAATTTACAATATCACACACTACGATGTAAGTTTCTACGGAATTGTTGGAAACTGATTGTCCTGTTTAAGATGATTTTAAGCCGAAGAATGTTGATGCTACTTCAGAAACATTCATTGCGCCGGGAGCCAATGGTGATGTTCACGTGAGTCATATGCTTTTGTCTAATATTTTTGGTGATCTTTGGTCTTTTTTTATATAAATAAAAATTAGATTGATTATTACCAGTAGTACAAGTTGCTCGATTAGATGTAGAGACTTTTAGGTGGCCCTTCCTGCGAATGACAGTGATGCCCTAACCGTCTACAAAGGATCAAAACAGGAGTCAAAGGGCAAAGAGTGCCTCTTATTTTTCGACCAAAAGACCGGAACAGTTAGAATAGAAAAAATTTCGTCTAACATCAATGTGAAGAAGACAAGGTTAGCCTTGAATGGGCAATTTATGTTAACGTTCATTCTCCAGGGATCTTGATCCTGCTACCGATGCTCACCTACGTCAAAAAATGGCTGCATTGAGAACAAAACCAAAGGAAGTTCTTCAATCTACGTATGTTTCATTTTACACTATGTTGTTCATTATTTGTTAAAGGAGCTCCCCGGTGCGTCCGACCAAGGACGAGAGTAGCTCGAGTTCTTCTAGTTCTGATTCTGATAGTGATACGGATTCTGACTCTGACGTGAGTTTTATTATTGTTTGATTTGTGATACTTTATAAGCATGAATGCTAATTACTGATATATTTTTGTGCAAGTTAATATGGCTACCGTTTCTGCGTTTATGTGTCATTACATATATGCAAATCATAATTTTCAGGGAAACAAGAGTCCTCGCAAACGACAAAGTTCAAATTCTAGCATGGATGAGCTAGAGAGTAAGTTACAGTACTTGTGCATTGAAATCATGTCGTTCCTTTAGGTCAACTGCTGGCTAACGTCAATGCTCCTAGTTCCTCAGTGTCCAACACTGCTGCAGCTTCATTATCCGATATGCCCAGTTTCGATAGTGCGCCTATTGCAGCACCACCTAAACCAACATATCAGAAGTATGCGAATTCCTAGTGTTTAGTTGGTATTTTTCTTATTTAGGCCGACTGCGAAAGCCACTCATGGCGATTTGGGTCTATGCTTGAGTGAAAGCTCGGATGAAGATGATTAATGTCACTTTTGTTATAAGATTATACTTCATAATTGTAATGTGATTCTTTTGGTACATAATTTCACTTTGAAATCGCACACTGTGCAAATTGCCTAAATCAAGGTATTCATCTGGTCTTTCGGTTTACTGTTAACTTTTTGCTTGTGATAATTTCTTTCAAAGTTGTATTGTATTGCCTTTAATTTATTTGAGCATTATAATATTGTTGCGGGACTAGTTTTTTATTAGTATAGTTTTCTTTGGTGGTATTTTGAATACAGGAATAAAATTTGTTTTAGTTAGAAACTTTTTTTGTTGAGTTAGGGGCTGGTTATTATTGTTTAATAGAGGTTGACAGGGGTTAAATTTTTTCTACCGATGACTGATATTATTGGAGATAAATATTCTGTTTCCGTTGCATTTGTGCCGACAATGGAGCCACCACATGAGCAGTTCGAAATGTTGTCCGACCAGATGACTGTCATTGACTTACCGCCTATCCCAATAGAAGTCCACAATTTGACTTCTTTTGTTAAGTCTCAGCGGGTGACATATGGCAAACGAAATTTCGATAAGGTGATTGTTCTAAATTTTGGTTTTCTACAAATTTTTCTGCAGATTATTACTGTCGGGGTTATTAAAGAATGTGTGAAGAACAGTGTGCGTGAACTTTATCAGTACACAATAGCAGATCCTAATGATGAGAATAGCAGTATCCAGGCGTTCAAATATTATAATGTAGGTCAATAGAAAAACTTTCCTACGTATTTGCATTCTTCAGTTTGCAGCTAGAGATGACAGACATTCTCCGGTAATGTTTGCAGACGACACCAAAGTCTTCCTTGCTGGGAGATTGACTCGAATCGACGGTGTCGAAGGTATAGGAGTACTTGCAATGCGAGAGGTAAACAAATTTCCGCTTCAAATGTTCAAATAACTTGGGCTGGGGCAGGAATTTTCATTTTTCTCAGTCTACGTCTGTTCGGCAATCTGAAGAGCTATTTGTTGCTTTTAAACAGGTAACTGTGTTGTTTTCAGTTGGAAGACGAAGGAGAATATGAATGCATAGTTTTGGAATCAAAGTTAGCGATGGATTTCCATGTAAAGGTATATAGTTTCTTATAGAAAATCTTTTTATTAAAAAACTCTCTCAGGCTTCCAAGGCCTCAAATACTCGCCGTTCAAACTGTGTTAGTGCTTCGACGTCTTCTGAACGGATGATGGTTCCCCTATCAGCAAGTTTACTTGCATCGCCGTCTGCCCTAAAGAAAGAGGATGAAGATTCCACTATGGTGGTTATGGAGAGCACATCTGAAGGTAGATGGTACTTCTCTTCTATAAGTGTGACTTGTGTTTTCAGTTTTTAGACTAGTAAACACCTTTTGGTTTTCAGTCAGTAAATTTCCACCAGATTCGATAGGCTGCAAACTAAAATCTCATTGCTAGAAACAAGTAGTCTCTGCGGCTGCGTAACTGTTGATGACTGCTTGTTCGTAATCAAAAAACTCAGTGAATCTTTAAGAAAGAATTGTGGCTGTTCCAGATCATAACAAATTTTAACTTCAGATTGTCCCGATGGTATGCCCAAGGATTCGTTCGAATGGAGCAGTATTGAGCACCAGAGTACATTTGACTGGTCTCAATGATATTTCTAAATTATTTGTGTTTGTCACTTGTGAAATGTTGTATATTTTTACTCCGCGGGTTTTCTTAATAAATGTTAATATTTTTATAAATTTTCGATTACCTTCTTCTCTTCAGTGTAGGATTTGCAGAGATCTCAAGAACATGGTTTGTTTAATAAATTTTCAAGGGAATCTCCCAGGGTGGGACATTGCCTTCCAAAAAAGTTCTAAAACCTTAGCAGCATTCTGAAACTATATACTTTCGTACTACTAACTTATGAAATTGCTTAATAATTCGTCGCTGGCAGCATTTTCGTTTCTCGTTCACAGTGAGTTATATTATGCATGAGTTTGGTACTTAGGCACTGTTAATACGATTGACAATTCTCTTTTAATGAATATATTTTCAGACGTTCAGCATGAAAAAGAGCCAAAAGCTCATTTATCCAACAGATTCTTCAATAAAAATGTGTATACTGAAGACACCAGACTGAACAGTTCTATTAAATTGATACCATTAACAAGCTTGAGAAATTTGGTGAGTGCTTGTTATGGAATGCAGTGGAAAACTAGAGTTTTTATTATATATGTCAGGAACAGACAGTCTTTGATATTACTCGACTATAAAATCACCAAATATCACAGAAACATTTTCTAGATCTTACGACCAGTAATCTGCCTTCAAACTGATGCTGAGACGGTAGAAGCTGATTCCATTGAGGTAGGAGCTTCTCTTTTCCAAACAAGAGGAGATTGATAATGTATAATGTCTCCAGACCACACTCTACCAGAGTCCCGACACAATAATCCGGCACAATAATAAATACTCTAACTATTTTTTTCTGTGCTTTAAGGGTCTCGAAAACAAATATATTGATCTATTCTATTTTTTGAAAACGATCAATGAAGAGTTAGTAAATTGTTTTAGATGCCGATTGGGGCCGTGCTAATCCTGGACGACACTGAGTTGGAAGTCAAGGAATTGTTAGGGAGTGGGGCCTTTGGGAAGGTAATCAAGTAATCAATGAAGTTACGATATAAATAATTATAAAAGGTTGCTTGTGCAAGATTTCCAGCGCTGAAGCGGTGTTCTCAAACGGGCCGGCCCGGAAATTTCAAATATTCTCGGCCCTATGGACCGGGCAATTTTGAGAACCCCGTGCTGAAGTATTGTAGATGTAACTTAGTCTTCAAAGGCTTTTTTGCTAAACAACTCAACTAGGATTCCTTGCTAAATATATAGCACCATACTAAAAATGTACATATTTTTCGGTGTTTTCTGTTTTTGACCGTAAGACTGGTGGAATAATGGCTATGAAGGTTCTCCATAATAAAACCGAAGAACAAAAAGAAAATAATGCAGCTGAGGTTTGTTAAATTTATATGAATTTTCAAGTAAAACTGACCGTTCTTTACACCAGGGGCGGCAAAAACCGTCGCTCTGCGTTGTCGGGTCTATTTTTTAAAACAATCTTTTGAAAATAAATAATAGGCTCGCCAACGGAGACAGTAAGGTTAAAGGACTGGACTCTCATTTTAATATTTTAGTTCATTTTTCTCTGGAACGCTTTAATCGAATCATTCGAAAAAACTCAGTTGCGTAGATTGAGTTATCGTCCTTCCAATGATATCGCGTTGTCTTCTGGCGCGGCGAGCCGTGGTTCCGGATGAGATATGGTAACTAAACTAAAAAATTGACAGTTGTCTGCCAATTACGGCAGTGTACATTTGCTATTTGGATTTGAGCGGAAGTTACGAAGCGCGCGATTTACCTAATATACAAAACGCTTTAATTTTCCAGGTTGCAGTCCTTGAACGTGTCTCTGAAAGAAAATTAGGCCAATCACATCTACCGGATTATTTTGGAAGTTTTATATTTGATGGTTAGAAATATTGCCAGCCAACGCTGCGAAAGACCGGGCCCAGACTGTGATCCTAGAAGTTGAAACCAGCCCGGCCTCCAAAAGTTGATATTTCAAAAAAAAAAATGTAGTAATAGGCGGCT
>JAQGAV010001618.1:0-19823 GCA_034691345.1 Phasmarhabditis papillosa
TTTTCCCGGAATCGACCCGCCCTAAAAGGAAATTCAAAACCTGGTGTATTATAGTGTCCATATATGCATTTCTGTATAAAGCAGAGATCCTTTGTTAATCTTCTCAGCCATAGTGGATGAAGTTTCAAAATTTTAAACCATCTTTGCACCGCTTCGATCATTTCAATCTGTGGCAAAACAGTTCACTACAATACTCGAGAATTGCTATTTATATTATAATAGGTTATTATAACTTTTTAAATATTTTTGCTATGCAATTAGTGAGAAACACAGAAGTAGGAAGGGGAATTATTAAAAGATTATGTCGTTTCGGGAATGGATTAGCAGCGAACTGCACGATATGAACCCCGTTAATGAACATTTTTGATACTTCAGTGGTTTGTTTTTGGGGTCAAGATTCTCACAAACTCTCACTCGCACAAGACGATATGTGGAACACCCTGAAAGAACTACAAACTTTTAAAAGGTGCGTTTGGAATACTCTTTTGTTTCTTATTATTGGTATCCTGCATTTCTGGTTAGCCTTCAAGTCATTAATCATTTCAGTTCTTAAGCTATAGTCAGCGCCGTGAGTAATAATGGAGTGTCACTTGCGTATTTATAAGATTTTTAACACCGCACCTGCCGGTAAATTGCACGCGCGCACTTACAAGTTACATTATCGAACGTAGAGTTAGGCGCCTCATGCTGGCGCGGTGCTCGCAAAAGGCGCTCAGACGAGCGTTGAATTATTTACACTCCATCATTACTCTTGGTGCTCACTATATCAAGTCAGGAACATTAAATGCATATAAGCTTTGAAGCACTACTAATACTTGATGCATTGATATAGTCGACGGATGTATTGCTTGCAAGGGGTATACCGTATACGTTCAGTTTGGCAAAGGAGTGCGGATGCCAAGAGGTAATATACTGAAACCCAAAATGATTAGCGCTCCAGCGCAACCTTTACAGTCCTTTACCGGCAAGCAATTAGTCCGTCGACTATAAAAACCTTTAAAGATATTTTATATTGTAACGAGAGCTTAGTTTCCAGCTCAGTATGGAGAGGAGAAGTGGTGATATAAAAAAAATTAAAAATCGGTGGATGATTCTCAACTTAAAAAGTACATTCATTCTTATTCAATGCGCAGACCCTCCAGCGGGCCGGGCCGGGCCCTATATGTGGGTAAAAAAGAGATCAAAATATAGATTTGAATGAACTTTATGTTAATGGACGAACGAAAAGATAGTCTATGACAAAAAACAACATCTAGTACTACCAACATAATAATAATGAAATTAGTACTACCAACATAATAATAATGAAATTAGTACTACCAACATAATAATAATGAAATTAGTACTACCAATATAATAATAATGAATTAGTACTACCAACATAATAATAATGAAATTAGTACTACCAACATAATAATAATGTTTTTAAGTAAAATTTAAAAAAAAATTATTTATTGAATTTTACCCTCAGGGCCCTGAAAAAAGTCGGCGGCCCGGGCCCAGGTTAGATGGTCTGTCAATGCGGCCTCTCTCGAGGATTCTGCGCTGGAAACCCAGCTCTTTATACGGACTATATTTTAGTGCTGAAGTTGGTGGTGATGTTGCCAAATGGTGGTCTGGACTGACAATAAAACAGAAATCACGATTTACTCATAGGACCAATATCAGTGTTAGCAAACCATCTTCCGGTAAGCAGGGTGTTTATAGGCACGGATTGGCACGGACTAAACTTAACCAGTGTCCCGCCAGAACCGTTCCCACGTGAAATAACGAAAAATTTGCCATTAAAGAAGAAATGCAACATGTAGTGCCGCATAAAATTACTTTTATTAGAACAGTTTGCAATTTAATATTAATTTTCGTCTTCCTGGCTGACCCGGGACGACTTGACCAAATTCTTGCAAATAACCGGTTGTAAGACATTTACCTTCAGAAACAATTGTCTTTCACGCCTTCACTGAAGATCATAGGATGAAGCTGCTCAACTTCATCGAGGATTACGCTCGCACTAATGGAAATCCTTTGAATTCACCGGATCTTCTTCAAAGAATGTGGGGAGAAGCCGAGAATATTACAGAACCAAATTAAGCATATTTTTATATATTTATTATTGTTATTATTTAGTATCCAATATTTTTAATAATAGTAGCAAACTTTTCTTCGTTAAATTACTAGTTACTCATGTATACAGCAGTCACTATTCTGTTCCGTACCCCCAGTTCATTTTTATTCCGTTAAGTGTTTTCAAATACTCTTCCATAAATATATTTGTCTTGATGTTTGATTGAAGGTGAAGAGCTATATACTAAGCAAGGCATTCACAAAGTTTAATGGTTCGCTCTTCAGAGGTTGCTAGTTCCCTTACGTTGTGGACTAGAAGTTTTTAAACTTGTTTAGCAAAATATATTATATCAGCAAGAGGGATTAGTTATAGTAATAACATTTGATGCAGCATGTGATCCTTTATAGTTAGAAGTAGAGCAGAAGTTCATGATCGGTGCCTTGAGGATTTGAAATTTATAAATCAGACACCTTCGCTATCAGAATCCCATCCAACTTCCCTATGCAGAACGTCTTCAGATACCTAGTGTATTTCATTTCCTAAAGGCAACCTAGGCCGGGAAAAACTGAAAAAATCCTAGGAAAACCGATACAACTGCCTGGGGCCGTAGGTTCCAGTCTGCTCGTTTGCTGATCGTTGCTCGCGGCATAAAAGTTCGAATTCCCAACAAATGGCAAACAAACAATGATAAAAATACGTTTATTATACGAAGCAGAAAGAAGGAATAGAAAATTCAACTAACAAGGGAATGGTCCCAACTTAAGTTGGTTTTTCGAAAATCGGTCGTACGGCTATGGGGAATGGAAATATAGTTCTTTTGCAATTTTTTCCAGATGAAGAATTCAATTCCTACATGGATTCAGAATATTGTAGAATGGTATCCAGCTTACAGAAAAAGAAGACGTGGAAAGCCATCCAATGGAGCGATAATCTTGTGAAAGCTTCAGAAAGACTGGGTTGAATCGGTGTGACGTGGCCAAGAATTGCAAGATGCGAACCAAACCTATGGAAGAAAATGGTTGCCCAGCGCTAAAGGAGAAAAACTTATCTTATGATAAAAGCTATAAATTATTATTGTTATTAGTATTATTATTCCCCTTTTACAAAGTTGCAAAGTCTCTTCGCATAAAAGTTTGAATTCCCAACAAATATTAAACAAACAATGATGAAATCATCTTTACTATACTAAAAACTACAAATATTCTACAAACTTATACAAATGTATTACTGTATCATATGAATATCAATGTTCCTTGACCGATACTCCAGAATCACTATCGGCTTCGTCATTTGCATTCTCCAGATTTCTTACAACTTCATCCCAGTACTCCAGACAGTAGATGTTGCTATCATTGATAAGACGGATGTTTGAAGCAACTCCATTGGAAAGGTTATCCTCCATGTAGCCCTCATATTGCCAGCCGAGTTCGCCAAAGAGATCTTTGAACTCAACTCCATCAAGCGTGATTTGGACAGAATTATTCTTGTTAGAAACTTCCTAAAAGTGGTTTATTATTAAATTTATTATTCATTTGGTGGTTAGTTTTAGTTTTTTCTTAAAAATCTTTAAAAAAAGTTCCTTTGATGTCCATTTTCAATGTATAATATGGAACATTCCGAGCCAGAAATTATTTCAACTAAAAGGCTAAACTTTCTTTTTTCCTAAACTAACCTTTAGATAGTCCAGAAACTGGGGGTAGACAATACATTCCGGGTCGAGGATTTGGCAGTTAATATTGAAACCATTCGATTCGACATCAATTAAAATTGCGCTCTCATTAATATCAAATTCTTTCGTGAAACTAAAAAATTTATGTAATTTCTCTATATAAGTTAGGGAAGTAGGTGATAGTAATTAGTAACTAGCACTCTTGGCAGGCCCAACCAGTGAAAGCGTTGTATTGATTAGCATTCTTTCTTTCAATTCAACTGATCTGACTGCTTTTTTCGTTCTTTTTGGCCCACACTAAGACCCTATGAGAAGTAAACTGACTGCACACGAATTTTGTTGTTTTCCTTTTCAATAGATTTGTTCTTCACCAGATTATAAATTTCGGCGTTCATTGGAGATGGCTCATTCACAAAACTGACCTAAGCGAAAGAGTTAAATTATTTGTTTTTCTAGAAGTTGGAGTTGTTGCTCTGTATTTCAACTAATTAACGAGTAAACAAAAAAATCCCCCGTTTAGACTTCTCAAGTTCGGTCCTTCCGACCAATTGGGATTGTGAAAATGGCCCGCTGCCTACCAAATTGCCTAACAATGAATATCACGCCCACTTTGAAAAGTTTGGTTAGGTTCGATGTCCTCAGTTAAGGCTCCTAACCCATGTTTTTTCGAAGGTTTTCCAGTCAGGACCCACAAACAATATAATACCGTACATCTTTGAAGTTGGTACAAGTTCGTAGAATCTTCTCAATATGTTCCATATGCTCTGGAGTAGAGACTGATTCGAAGATTATACGGGTTTTTCTGGATGCCGCCAGGTGAGCTAACGCAACTTCATAAGAAAATCTGGTCATCTAAAAACAGCCAGACTAACAACAACGCGATTTTTATTATTATTTATATTTAAAAAAGAGCTTTTTTCGCAACTTCGGCTAAAACAACTTCTAGTGAAACCAATGTTACTGGAAATGTTCATCGATTGTACTCACCGGAACCGAACGGCGAACACCGTTTATATATTCTATAATTTCAGTTGATTCATAGTAAAAGAATATTCTCTCATCATCTTCATTTACATCGACGAAAAGAGATTTATCGACCTGAAAGATCGTGTACAACATAAGATTCAAACTTGATTTAGGAAGTTTTAGCATCACCATTGGGAACTCCCGAAACAGTTTAGGTTGAAATTGGTCGCTTTAAATAAGAATACATCGAAAATCTTATATAGATAATGCATTTAAAATAATTTCAACACTGCGCATTCTTTAACAGACCCAGTTTGATTTGTTCGTCTCTACCTTTACACTACATGGCTAGCCGTACACTAAGGAAATGGGACAGAGCAAATTCAAACGGTGAAACCTTGAAGCTCATACCCTTGCTTATTGTGTTAAGCAATTCATGTTAATTTATATATCATTGGAAAGGCAATAGCTCATTCTATGCAACTGAGCTTTTTCGAATGTTTCGGTTGGAGCTTTCCAGAGAAAAATGAACTTTAAAATGAGAGCTCAGTCCTTTACACCACTGTCTCCGTTGGCGAGCCGTGACTAGTTCTCCAACAACTTTTCCAAAGTATTAGGAGACATTGTTCTTTCTAAGACCAGTCGAGGTGGACCCAAACCCTCACGGGTCTACTGTCCGACCTATCTCGTCCCACCGGCTTCGCTCAGGTCCTGACCGGGTCCTTTGACATACAGATCTATCTTTTATAGTTCGGTGGGGGACCTCTAGACTCAACTAGAGACATCCGAAGAACTCACCGCGGCCGGTGCGGGATTCGCTGGAGAAGGCATTAGCTTAGGAGTTTCCTCCATGTAGACCAAATAGATAACTGATATCCTTCCAGAATGAGCTGCTTATAAATCCATTATTTAACCTGCCTTCTCCATATACAAGACTTCAACAGTTTCCAATGTACTTCTGAGAAATCTGTTTGAAAGAACAGAATTTTCCACTACATGAGAAAGTATGAAAGTTTCATTTTATTCTAATATTTTAAGTAAAAACTTAATGTAATAGATTTACTGAAATCAGTTTGTCTAATAAAACTGATTCTTAATTACCCGTGCTAGGAGATTGCCGCATTCCTTTGAATTAGACCGTCTGTATTTGATTACAGGTTAAACTAAGTTGTTTTATACAAAAACTACCAGTTTTTTGTGGTGCAGACAAGATAAAAAAATGGACTATACAAAATTGATTTAAAAAATAAGCTACAAAAATGGACATTTTACCTAAATGAACTAAATGATTTTTCAAAATTCTATTAAGCCTCCATTAAAATCTATAAAAACTAACAAACCTCTCTCAACGAAACAAATCAACATTGCTCTAAAAAAGAATAATAAATCTGAAAACGCAAATTAGATGACAGTAAGAATTAGAATGGAGTACTATATGGGATTACGTTCTTAATCACTGAATATATAATTGTATAAACAATTTAGGAGTTTTCTCGAAAATGAATTGGCCGAGGTAGAGAATATTATGTTATTATTTAGACCGTTCCAAAGAGTAATATATCGAACCATGGAAGAATGTTTAACTACAGTTTATAAGGATTAGCAATAACAGCAAGAAACTACTCGAATTATTGTAACAGTTTAGTAATCCTGAGGATTTACTATTTTCCATAGCTTCATATTTCAAATTTCTCCGTCTAAAACTATAACTCGATTGCTATTCTATGAATAGCATATTCTGTCTATCTATCCACATGACTCCTTGGCGCAATGGTAGCGCGTTCGACTCCAGATCGAAAGGTTGGGCGTTCGATCCGCTCAGGGGTCAAGAGTTTTGCAAATTTTTCTTTTACCCTGTGGAGTTAATATATTGCTTATGTAAGTTCACCAAAGTTTATAAATGTGTGTAACAGTTTATTTTAATGTCTATAAATATTCATTATCGGGTTGCAGAACAATTTTAACAATAATGTTCGGTTTAGTTTGATTTCGAACTTCTCATTTATATTGTCTGTTTTCCACACTAGGCTGCGCCATCGTTAGGCAACGAATTTGGGCCACCGGATGATTGTAATTATCAGAGCTGGTTATCCGGCCGGCCTGACCTCCAAAATTTCAGGCCGGGCCGGGCCTTTTGGTATTGGTAATAACCAGCTCTGGTAATTACCAATACCGAAAAACCACACGCCATCCGAGATTTGTGCGTTTCGAGAGGGTTTATTTGTGTTTGTTTACTTATTGATTCGAGTGGGTATTGCTCAATGCTCAAACGCTAAGCGCTTGATATTTCTCAACTTGCCTATATCAGCTTCGATTTAATCTTCCTTGATTTAGAAGCAATCTTATTTTGCGACTAATCTTCAGAGCGGAAACGGCTTCTTTCTAACATTCAGTCGTAGGGTGGACGAAACATTGAATAATGCAAAATCTGGTGTTACCATAGACTTCATAAAGGAATGCTGTGGAGACAGTTTTTCATTATTCTAAAAGCCACATTTCCTTCGGATACCCTATCAGCGGTAACTGTCAAACTCAGAGTGTAAGAGATTACAGAAAGTGGAAGTATGACCATTTTGTAAGATTGAAAGATTGCGAAACCTTACATTATTCGGTAAAATGGCAATTATGTTATGGGTCCATGGAAAATTGATTTATTGACTAACAATAATCTGAACTACATATTTCACGTGGTTGACCTGAATAAATAATTAAAATCATTGAACTGGTCTCGGAAGGTAGACTGTGGTTGAGGAGGCATATTCAATCACCTTTGGTAGGAAAAATATCATCTGGGACTATTGTCAATAGTTTTAACCTTTGTAATGACTACTTCTTTTCTTATATTTCGAAGAGGGGAAACTACCACGTGAGGGGTGACCCCACCACTCCCCCGACAGTTTTTACAATTGTTTATCGGTCTTTTCTTTAGTCGTGATAGAAAAACTGAAGTCGTATCTGTACTGCACATTATTATTATAATGGCATCGACGAAATGATTATTTGTTCTGATATGAGTGTTTCATTGTGTTGGAAGGGAAGACGGTTTCCCTGAAAAGAAAACGATTCCAAGATGCTGGCACTGGTCCAATTTTTGATAAGAATTTGTTCCATGATACTATAGTTTACTGGAAAACGATCATCTTAAGTTGGCAACTTGTTCTAGAAGCTTCGATCAAACGTATAGTCAGCGCTGAGAGCAACAATGCAGTGTCATTTGCGTATTGATTGGATTTTTAACACCGCACCTGCAGCCAAATTGCACTCGGGTACTTGCAAAGCACAATATTGAACGGAGAGTAGCCGCCAGATGCTGGCGCGGTGCTCCCAAAAGGGGCTCAGACGAGCATTGAATTCTTTACAATCCATCATTACTCTTGGCGCTGACTATACTGTCAATGGTATTTCTAGTTTATGAACACTTCTCAGTATTGAATGGAAATTGTTGCATTACCAAATCACTTTTGTATTACCACATCCTATATTGTTTATTAACATGAAACTTTCGTTCCGAAGTTTACAAAGTTTACAAATGCAAAAAAGCTAATTTTCAAGTTACTACAGTTTACTTTTACCAACAAACGGTTATCTTTTCTAATAATATAATTGCTCTATGCACATTTAATTTGGCTGAACATTTCATATCATTTTTCACACATCGTTGCTTTTTGTTATCAGCTCACGTGGTTAGATCCCCTTTACTAAAATAGCTCACGCCACCAATGTTGCAAAATGTGCTGGAATGCAATGCTTCAAATTCTATGAACGTAAAAACACGGCTTGTCAGTCTTCAAAATAGTACTAAATTAATGGGAAATTTATTTTCATTATTGCTTCTGATGCGCCCCATTCTTAAAAGAAGGACGGATGAGATTTTTGTAGAAAATGTTGAGCTGTGTGAAAAGAGCAGCCCTTTATTTCATTTGCCGCTCTTATCGCACCGTGAACAGCGCTAATGAATTAATTGTCGATCAATACTGGAGAGATCTACTGAAATTGGAATTTCAAACGATCCCATCCAACAGTTGGAACCTTATTAACTACTTGATATTGCCCCCGAAGATTGAAAGTTAGAAAGTGGCCGTCTTATTCAGCTCAGAAGGTTCCCGAAAGGATGGCCGAAGCCCTGCCTCGATACAGGAAAATAAACACACTTTGAACACATAGTTTGCAACATGAGATAGGTTTCCAGCTCAGTATACTGGGGAAAAGGTGGTGTTATATAACAAGGAAAGGAAAATCGGTGGATAAGGGAGCCTATTCTTTAAGACCGCAACCCAGCAGAATACTGCGCCAGATACGTAGCTTTTGCTACCGGCTGTCCATTGCCTGCATCTGACATAAGAGCACGAATAGCGTTGATTGTTAAGTATGCTTCGGTTGGTTTAGTAAAATTTTGTGTTCAGCTATTGTATTAATACATATTCAATTATAATAATGTGATTACTGGAATAAATAATTGTAATTCAGGGGCCCCTACATTTCCCATTACAGTTGCAAAACAATCGAGTGAATTCTTAGAATCCACAACGCTTCCCTATTTATCCAATATTCCCGCGAACCCCCTATTGAATTAACATAATTCCCCTCTATTTGTGTTATTTTGCCACTCAGCGCCCCTTCGCTTTCGAATGGCACGTTCACATCGGTCGGCGGCGGGTCGCGTGTTTTGATGGACAATCACGGGTCTCGCAGCGAAAATGCGAAAATGGAGAGAAACAGAGACCGATACTCTCGTCGCAAACCACCCGCAAACGACGGGTTTGCCATTGGAGAGTCAACTGTCTAAACCGTGTCGAAAGATCGAATCGATAAGAAAGGGATATTTTTAAAAGAGGAAAACATTTTCATAGGTGCGGTGGCAGTAAATACCGGTCCGGCTAATCGGAAATTGTCAGAGGTGAGACGGGTCGGCCCGAATTTTCGCCACCCCTGGTATTTGACGAAAGCCGGCTCCAACGAACTAGGTATATTGCGTATTTTCAAGAAAAAGTTATGTATTTAGCATACTTTAGAGGGAAACGTACGGTGTCCCAGGGTAGCGCAGACGGTGTTATATAATTATATAATTATTAGTGGAACATTTCTTTAATTGAATTCTTTTTCCAAATACAATACTGCTACCTTCATGATACCGCGCTGAATCCTAGCTCGCAGCAGATTCGTTCTTATGGTTAGAATTTGTGTTAAAACATTATTTTGATTTAGATGTCTGTTATTTTGCCTATTCACCCTATAATATCACCGTCTCCCTTTGCTTTTAAATACGCTCATAAACAACAATTTCTCATTTTGAAACATCGGACATGCCGTCTCTGCAATCTCTGAACTGCACGTACGCAGCAGCCGCGGTGTGTTGATGGACGAGCCGGCCTAAAAAATGTCCAGCAGCAGTGAGTGACGAAAACCTAAACCAACAATAAAACATGTAAACAAGTTGGGCAGAGAATTTCAAAGATTATATTGAAAACTATAAACAAACCGGTTAAGAATTACAGATTTCTTGTTGACTACTTATCTTAAAAACAATTTTATAAAGTAAAAAAAGAAATGAATTGTGGAAAAAGATTGCATCATTAGGAGAGATTTAAAGGTACCAAAATGCGATGGGATGACCCAGGCCGGCCCACAGTCCAAACTGCCTAGCTTCGGAAGCAAACCAGGAGAAAGGTCGAGTATAAGGGCCCTTGTACAAGAAAACTTGTAAAAGAAGTACAGATAAACGGATTGTCCTGGATGACTCTGGCAAGGACGAACCAACCGAAATGGCAGAAAATAACCACTCAGCTCTCACAGCCTGTGATCAACCCGATTCCCAATAAATATTATTATTATTAAAAATAGAACCCTTTTGGGAAAGTCTCTGCTTTCTGTTAAAAAACATTCGTTTTTCTTCATCTCCCTAAATATTAACACAGTTGATCAACATCACAAACTCCGCGCCGAATACATCATTGAACATTTTATGATTTTATAGGTGCTGGTCGAAAACAGATCAAAAACTCAACTGCTGCAAACTGCAAAATTCTTCTCTGCGAAGAAACAGAAACATTTAATTGTACTTTCGGAAAAATAAACATATTATATTTATTATTCACTATAATTGTGGCTACTCTCGTGAACTTGTACACTACCGTAAGCTAATGAAAGTTTAAATTTTCTGCGTACTTGAAGCTGACGCACATCTGGAGCATTTGTTATTTCAGGTTTACTTGGCAGAACCAGATTTTCGGGGCTTAGAAAACTATGCTGTCTTTATTGACAACGATCGCGTGTTATTTTGAAGGTAATGTTAAAAGTACTCTTTGAATATGGGGTGAAACCCTAGTGATGACCGCGAATTCATGGCGGACGATATTTTCACTAACTCAAATTCCCATCCCTGGCGTTTGGGCCCTCTTGAAAGTGCTTTGAGGAAAACTAAGCCGGGTCGTTCAACTCTACTAACTACAAACTAAGACATCTCTTCATTACAGACTATTCCTAAATATAGTCTGTTCTATGGGGGATGCCCCCCTCTGTGCGCAAAACGTAATGAGACCGACCGCGTGGTCGCCTACCACCTCACTTGTCGTTGAAATATTTAGATGAAAAGCAGAGACGGTGGGTGCAAAGTTTAGTCTAAGCAAATTCAACGTCAACAATGATTGTATTATCAAATAAGTGTACACTTAGTAGGTCTAAGTTCACTCTAGAAAGTTTGTTTTGGTGTTTTTTCATAAAAAGTTAGTGAAAAGGCATGTAAAAAATGTTTTTTTAATAATATAGCATGTAAAAAATGTTATGTTTTGCTATAGACTGTCTTTTCGTTTGTTCATTGCCATAAAGTTGATTCAAATCTATATTTTGATTGCTTTTTCACCCACGTATTGGGCCCGGCTCGGCCCGCAGGATGGTCTGTACTAGGATAATATTCTGCTTTACGATTAATTCAATCCTAAATCTGATAGTTCGCAAAATAAAACTGCTTTTCACAGAAAAGATTTTTTTACAGATTGCAATCGTGCAACCGAAACCGACAACTTTGGTTTCGTGAAATTCTCCCAGTTCCTTTGATTGATTTAGACTAAACATAAATTTGAGGTATTATTCGGTAAAACAAAGATAATCCTTAGTAATGATGTTGGGGGATCTGTACTGGACAAATAGGTTCTGATCCATTGAGCAAACTGAACATTGGCCAATTCTGCGAGTTTCATCGACTAAAAGTATTTATAGTCCAGCTTTGATACGTAGGGTTTGAAGATTCGAATCTCCCTAAAGACAGAATCATCCACACTCTATGTGCCACGGCTAGCCAACGGAAATATTGCGGTTAAAGGACTGAGCTCTCATTTTTAAATTAAAGTTAATTTTTCTCTGGAAAGCTTTAACCGAATCATTCGAAAAACTTAGTTGCATAGAATGAGCTATTGCCTTTCCAATGATATATAAGATAACATGAAGTGCTTAACAAAATAAGCAGGAGTATGAGCATACAGATTTCACCATATATTTGCTAGTCCCATTTCGTTAGGGCGCCGCGAGCCGTGGTGCTTTGCTATAGAGTCCCTCAAGTTCATTCGCCTCACATTTTACCTTTTCTATGATCTCGTGTTTCGTAAAATAAATAAACAACATACAAATGACTTCTACGAGATCCAGGGAGTCGAAACGCAAATCACTGTTACACATAAACAAGTTGTGGCCCCACGTAGGAGATCGTGACAATGAAACCGAAATGTTGGGAAACCTACTTCTATATCTGAGATGACCAATAAAGTCTTTTATATGTTAAATTCAAACTAAAACTCATTTTGTTGTATTTGAACGTTTAATTGTTGATACTTTGTGTTTATTTATCTTATTTTCGTATTGATTTCCAACTAGCAAAGCGCCATTGCACGAACAGTATCAGACAAGTAGCGTGAACGCAGCGGACTGATAGGACGGTTAGAAAACATTTGAAAAACATAATAATACAACTATATAATATAGTAATTATATTAAAACACAACATTGTAGCAAACTTCCGTGTTGGTGGACCAATGAACGTTATGCAGTGCTTTGCAAGAGCAAAGAGTCGTTTCGTCTGCGTATTTTTAGAGGAAAGTTGGGTATTTGACAAACATTCAAGGGAAAAACAATCAAGATGTTTAAATGGTCTCATTACTAATGAACTTTACTATTACAACATCGAAACTACTGGGTTTTGTGGAAAGCATTACTTAAGTTGTCAACTTTCCCTGAAGTTCGAAGTTTCTCAGTAACCAGCTCTTCTGAGGAGCAAAACAAGCTGCTCTCTGAAATCAGACTGGAAAATAAAATGAAAGTGCTGCAGAGATTATACTTCCCCAAATAGTTCAAGTTTCTAACAATAAGAAGTGCAGCTCCCTAAATATATTGTTTTGCTAGTACCTCGTCTGCTCGAGCAGTCCTCAAATTGAACTGTGTGCGGGTGCACAAATAGCCTCAAGATATACGTGCCGAGAGAAAGTTTACAAATTAATATTGTTGCCTCGTGGGAGGTTCAGAGTTAGACTATTAGGTTAAAATAAGACCAAACATTCGACAAAGTTTACATGAAGATTGAACAAATTTGTGGAGTTGAAAACTTTATAACTGAGAATTTGCAGGCAAACCACAATAAAATACACACCGAATTTGAGAATAAACATCTATTTGGTTATATTGAAAAATGGAGGATCTCGATTTAAAATCATTTGTATGCTTGTCTAGGTTTTAGATAGAAGCTAGTCAGAACTATATAAACAAGAAGTATAATACCAGATTAGCCTAAAGTAGAAGAACGCGTAACCTTGCTGACCATTATAAATACTTGTACTTCTGCTTCACACCCCCGTAGTAGTAGAAAACGTCTTATATATATATTTATCTATGCTTTGTTAGGCATTGTAAAAATAGAACCCAACAAAGAAGTCTATCAGACTACTAACATCATAGTCGAAAATAAACACAACAAAGCACTGTTTCAAAAAAACAATTGTAAAATGGTTGTAGTCAAAATAAAACCAGAAAGATGTGAATCCCTTGAATGAAAGCTCAATTTCGATCTGTTTGCGCCGCCCCCAAGAGAACTATTAATATTTCCAAGATTATCTTGTATAGTCCGTATCAAGAGCTAGGATTCGACCGCCGTATCTGGAGAGGGGCGGTATCAGATTGTAAGGAATATACTTTTGAAGAAAATGCTCTTAATACACCGAGTTTTCATTCCCTTTGGTAGAACACCTCTTCTCTTCAGGATACTAGAATTGAAACCTGGATACTACACAGAAAATCATGTTTTCAAAATTTCATATTATTCTCAAAGTTCAAAAACATCCAATAGACCTCCTAAAGCCTGAGAACATTTTCTCGAAGCTTAGTTCCTTAAGGCAAGCGTAACACGAGTTGCATAACGCATAAGCCTTAAACTACCAAAATATTCGAAAACATTCCCAAAGCATATAAATATAACAAGAAGCCTAACGCCTAAACATTACAAATACACAACTAGATGTGTACTTTGAGCTCGCGCGCGTATGTTTTGTTCACTTGTGGGCGTGGCCTAGGGGGGACGATGGCCATATCTCCGTCGCAACAAACATTCAACCAAGCAACGAGCGAGCTAACCGGCCCGTCTTGAAACTTGGTCTTGAAACAAAAAACCAACCATGTCTGTTGATCCCAATCTTCTTACTCCCTTCAAGGTAAGCACTGATATTTTCGTTTAATTTTTCATTTAATATTTTTGTTTTTGCATTTTCTTTCTGGGAAACTTTGCAAATTTCGTGTGAAACGGGAAAAGGTGGCTTATTTTATGGCTTCGCAAGCAATGGATTTGGGTTTTCATTTTGCGTTTGATACTTTTCTATGCATTTACAAGTAAATTAAGCAGTTTTGAAATATTTTTATTGCGATTAGCACGTTTTTTATTAAGTTAACTAAACTAAAGTAATAGTTAGTATATTTTGTATTGTATTTTTAATATTATTAATATTCTTCCAGAACACCGGTCAGTCTTCGCTGAGACAGATCTCCGAAGATGCCTTCTACGTAGTCAATGAGGTCGTTATGAAGCGCCTCGGACACGTCCCCATCCACAAGGTAGGATGGATCCACATCTTAGTACACTTAGAGAAATTGGAATACCTAGATTTGAAACAATTCGTTTTATTAGTAATGACACGGTTTGGAGTGAAGGAAAGTGATTTTCGTTTAGCTGAGGCACTTTTAGGGCTTAAATATTGTCGTGCCAGATGTCGTCTGATCCAAGAGTAATAGTGTACCGTTACTAGGGTAAATTGGGACGTATTGGTCTTTTTTGAACGCTGTCGAAGCCATTTTCAACGAAATTCTTATTAAAAACTCCATTATTACTCTAGAATCGGACTATATCACACTACTTGCTCTCAATATATTGTCGATGGACTAATCACTTTCAAAGGGTTACGGTGCGAACTGCAAACAATTTAGAGCTTGTTAGAGTACTTAGAGCAAATATATGCCCCAATTTTAATTTGTTAGACCTTTAACTGCAAGCGACTAATCCGCCGACTATATCAATATGGTTCCATAAATTGTATCTGCAGTTGTCGGGTGGTTCGAATACTGCTTTCAGAGAATCGATAGATATTTCTTGTCAATATTACAATGGAACCCATTCATTCATAAAAAACCCTTTTCAATAGTCTGAAGGCAATCTGTCCTGGCGCGACGGCTTATTTGTTATTGAAATTTGAGATTGCGTACGTGCATTTTGGAAAAAAAATACGGTCAATCGATGCGACACAATTCGTGTCTAGACCATAGAATTCAAAAAAACAACAAAAATAAAAATCCAGATTCTGATTCAAGAGAAATAAAGGAGTGTTACTTGCGTATTTAACTAATTTTGCGTATATTTTCGTCTTTGGGTAATTTTCAGAGCCATTTTCCGAACGAAATTCCTTAACACGTCTAAGTTATTATTATGTATGTACTTCTTAAGTATAATATTCTTTTGTATTGTAATAACTTAGCGGTAAATAAATATCATCATCATCATCATCAACACTCCATACTATTGAATCCGACTATAATTTCCGTTTTCCGCCGCGTAGCGTAAAAATCCAACATTTTAGAATTAACCAATCAAAATTGTTACCCAAATAAATTAAGTTTTTTGCTCCACCAAAACTAATTTCCCCTTAGGCTAGAATCTTGCTTTCAGACCCTCTACTTTGGCCCTCTACTTACTTTCAGAAAAGCAAAATTTCCATCGATTTTGCCACTAGGCCTTGCAATTTTCTCGTTTTTGAGTTGTTTACTGGCCTTTTCCATCGTCGCTGCGACCGCGCTCTAAGGCTAATCTTTGCCCTTGTCTGCAGAAACACACCACCGTTGCTGGCCAACTAGCGGTCTATTGGCAGTTTTGGGGACCGGTGATAAACTAGAGATAGGATTGAGGATTGTTTGAGTAACTGGAAAACTAGTGAACATCTTTGGAGGTACCAAACAAGTAATTTATATTAATTTAACACTGTCTCCCCATGATACCGGGCTGGAAACCAGTCACTTTGTTAACTGTTTTTGAAAACTTCCGATCCCTAGTATTTTAGACAAAAATAAACATTGAGATGTTTAGATAATAGTATCAGAAAAATGTTTTTATAACCACAAACAAACTATATGTTATTTTGATCTAAGTTTGTAACATAAGCTCAAGGCCATCAAATACAACCCGGTATCGTAAAACTTTCTCACTCTGCAAAATACGCAATTGCACTAATTGGTGATGGCCTGTTTTTGCCATCATCTGGCGTAATAACACCGCCATCGAATTAAAATCACCCCATAAACACTTTATTTATTTGCAATAATCGATGCGGATGGTTGGCCGGGGAGCGCATTGTGGTTGAATTTAATGCGCCCTTTAGCAATGTGAAAGGGTTTGGTATTTATGGAAATTGTAGTAGCATGAATAAGGTTATTGAGGTATTATAATGAACATGGGTGCATATTGCGAACTAGTGGACATATATTGGACGGAAAATTGAACTATGAAATAATACATCAATGAGTACATTTTGAAACTTCCATAAGTATATATATACATAGTCCATCTCAAAAAACATATCCGGCCCCGTATCCTGCGGGCGCTGTGTTATAAAATATAAGTGTACTTTTGAAAAAAAAGCAGTGCGTCGACCGATTTTACATTCATTTTTAAACAATGCACCTGTTCATGATACGGTGCTAAAAACCTAGGTCTTGAGATGAACTATTGTCTGTATCAACAGCTTAGTTTCCAACCCAGTATCCTGGGAAACAACGGTTTTATATAAAAATGAATGTATACTAAAATATTCTATAATGGTAGAATTGAACAGCTTGTAAAAACTTGTTTGAACATTAATGACATACCAATTATTATACAAAAAAAAATAGAAAACAATCATTGTTACAAATTTAACTAAATCATATTTCAGGGTGACTTCCACTTACTCCCAGCAAAGGTCCAGAGATTCGTAGCCGAGAAGGCCGAGCTTATGAGACCCCGTGGTATTTATATCTGCGACGGAACCCAACATGAAGCCGATGAGATCATCGACAAACTTGTAGAACGCGGTATGCTCTCACCACTTAAGGCCTACGAGAACAACTACATCTGCAGAACCGATCCTAAGGTAAGAGAGTTGAAAATGAGATACTGACAGGTTCAGATTAAAATGCAAACGATTTTTGATGATTTACAAAAATGCAAAAGCTGGTTAGAAAACGTCAGACGTACCTTCACCTAAGTTTTGTTAGTGAACAGTTAAATTATAAAAAGGTTGCGTCTATGCTTTTTACACTTATTACATGAAAAAATACATTATTCAAAACAAATATTGATTTTTGTTTGTTTAGGATGTCGCCAGAGTCGAATCCAAGACCTGGATGGTCACTCCAGAAAAGCACCAGACCGTAGCTCCCACTCCAGAAGGAGTAGACCCTATTATGGGACATTGGATGGCTCCAAACGAGCTCAGCGATGAACTCGACACCAGATTCCCAGGATGCATGGCTGGTAAGCTTATTTATTTTATAGTCTTACCATGGGTAGTAATGTTAATACGTGGTCTCTCAACCTTTTGTGAGTTTTTCGGGCCGATCCAGCCCGGCTGTGGTTCCCGTTTTTATAGACTCGTTTCATTGGGGAGAGAAAATGTGTATTTCATTGTTGGAAAGCATAGTTCGATCCAAACCCTGCAACAGTTAGTTCTCCTAAAAACTTATTATTAAATCCTTATTTTCAAAATCTAAAATTATACAAAATGCTAAAAATAACTCGCTTCCCACAAAAATGACACAGTACATAGTTCTAGTTTGTTTTCACTATTTCTTATCAATCAACAAATTTCCTGCAGTGTTGATAGTAACAAAATTACAGAAGGGTCTTAGAAATTACCTTTAAAAGTTAAAAAATTAAAATTCTTGTTTTCAGGACGTATCATGTACGTCATTCCATTCTCCATGGGTCCAGTTGGAGGTCCACTCTCCAAGATTGGAATTCAGGTAATAAAATATGTTATATTTTAAAATAATATTAAAACTAACGAATAACCAAACCCTAGTGCGAGTATTACTCCAAACTAGTTAGTTTGAAAAACTCGACTTGTCAAAACCGGTGCATGCCCAAGAAGGAGCTTGATAGACTTGAGATTAGCTCTTGAAAATGGGAACCGTGTTTCCCAATAGTTACAAGGCTTATTAAGTAAAATTACAAAAAGTATTTTGTTAATATCAATTATTTTAAGCTTACCGACTCCAACTATGTGGTTCTTTCCATGAGAATCATGACCCGTGTTAACAATGATGTATGGGATGCCCTCGGCGACCAGAACTTCGTTCGTTGCATTCACTCTGTAGGACTACCAAGACCCGTTAAGCGTATGTTTTATTAATATTTAAAAAAAATGATTGTTGATCATAACACACAATATATAGTCGGCGTACAAACGATATATACAAGTTAAAGGTCTCATTGCTCAATTTGCAACGCGCAAAATGGTTATATGCATGATATAAATTAATGGTTTCATAAAAATAAGTTAGATATGGTGTCGTACATTGCATCATTGACTATTTTCGAGCATTTTCGAGCGCCACTGCTCGGCCGGTTCTCTAATAAAATACCGTATACCGCTGCATAAGACTTTACCGCCGACTACAACCAGCTGAACTTATTGGAAATACTGTATAAATATACTTTACTTTCTGTTTTCGAAAATTTTGTCACCACGTTTGAACTACTGAAAAACCTAGCCGCCCAGAACTTAAACCCTTCAAGATTAAATTTCCCACTAAAATATATTGGACGTAAATAACTTTTATTAATTTCAGAGAAGGTCATCAACCACTGGCCCTGCAACCCCGAACGTGTCCTCATCGCTCACCGTCCCGCTGAGAGAGAAATCTGGTCCTTCGGATCGGGTTACGGAGGAAATTCACTTCTCGGTAAGCTACCGAAGCTGCCGATGAGCTTACAAAGCTTCAAGTTGTGGAAAAGATTCAAGTTCTTGGGTCCCAAATTTCACATTTTCAACCCAACTTGACTCGAAACACGAAATGTTGAAGTGTTCAAAAGCTACGGGTTACTAGGAACTTTTCAATCAACTAGGGTTGTAACTCAAATTATAGTTTTCTAGTAGTGAATTTTAATTCAAGTTTGACAACTCTACTATAGTCTATAACAAACAAAAGACCGCAGAGCGCGGTGGTATTCGTAGGCTCCTGCAATTGCGTATTTGTCTGTTTCTGGATATGATACAAAATAAAACTAGTACAATAATGTTTTTCTGACATCAAGCAAAAAATTGCGCATCGAACCATGAAAAGAAAGTTTAATTTTGCTATAGAACGAGCCATTTTATAAACCTTACACATCACAGCGCACTGCAGTCTTCATTTTTTTATATACTATAACTACTTTAATTATTTCAGGAAAGAAGTGTTTTGCCCTTCGTATCGCTTCCAACATCGCCAAGGATGAGGGTTGGATGGCCGAGCACATGCTCATTATGGGTGTTACCAGACCTAACGGAAAGGTAAGCTGTTTATGGTGTTCACTTGACCTTCGAAAACAAAATTTTTTAAAATTTTGGTCAGATATATTTATAAATT
>JAQGAV010001619.1:0-19816 GCA_034691345.1 Phasmarhabditis papillosa
TAGTTGAGGATGATTATGGTCACCGAGCAATTCTGGAGCGTGAGAATCACAAGAGTGGTCCAACATTATCCGAAATTTAACGAATCGTCGAGGACACTGATAGGAAGTGCAAACAATAGAGTAGGTTCTTGTTTTGTTTTGGCATCGAATTTTATTTTATCTCCTTTTGAAAAATAAATTATGTGTTTCGTAAATATTTATTATCTTTCATCTTCTTTGATATGCAAATCAGTGTTAGGAAGCTTCAAATGTCGGCTCATACAAATAATCAGGGTTGATCCGTAGGTTTATCACACCGGGATATAGTTATTGAGACCTTAAACAGACTTTTTTAACGGCTTTACCGAAACTCTCCGGATCTCGGGAACGAATCAGATGATATGGATGTTTCGAAAATTTCACTAGCCTGGGTAGCCGAGCCACTTGCTAACCGGAATGCAGCCTCAGCCTTTACCGTTTATAGGATCGCTTTAATCGTTCGGTAGAAAGTCTTTAGGAGTGAATTACTGGAGCTCATTTATTTTGAAAACGTCGTTAAACGGTGGCATTTATTCCTTCCTTCCTTCCTTCGTAAGGTCGTTCCTTCCTTTAAAGTATTATGATTTCATGTGTTTTTCTTATCCTTTCTCTGTTTACACTGTTCTTTAGATAAGAACATTTTCAATGTGGGCAGAATGAATTTGTCACTCACATTTCCTTTATCATTTTCTCATTTCATCCTAGCTTTTAAACTTTAAAGTTCCGTTTGAACTACCGAGGTCTACAAAGATAATTTTACACACACCACTTCATTCCAGCTTCCTGTTGAGATTAATATTGTAGAACTATATTTTTATTCATGTTTGCAATTGTTAATATCTCTTGTTAATGTCATTTCAAGCCCTATGATAATTGGTAGAGTGTTGCATACAAATGTAATGAACACCGGTTTTCGATGAATTCTAAACCACCTTTCGCAGAACTCCAGCTACTTTCATATCACGTCACGCTCCAGAGCTGGATACCGGCCTGGCCTGAAATTTCGAAAACTAGGCCGGCCCGGCCTGATAACCCACTTCTGTCACGCTCTACGTCTTAGAGGAAAGTTTCGGGAAAAAACCATACCAGTAATAAGAAAGGAAATAAATTTTCTTGAGGATTGGTGATTTCTTGTGTTTTGGTGGATTTCATAATACGGAAAACACTTCAAATTCTCAGTCAACAACTATTATTAGTTTCCAGTCAATGTTTCGAATCTCCCTAACTCAATATTGTCGTGACCAGATACATTTTTCTTCTACAAACATGTCTTCTTTTTGTTAAAAAAAGCTGAGTTTAAGATAACCTCAGAATTATGTTATTACTATGATTGGGAAGTGATAATATTTTTAAATGAATGACTTCCGTTCGATGTTATTGAGAGAAATTATCTCAAGCGGTATAGAACATTTTGATTAGGTACGGTACGGTCAATCATGGTCAAGTTGGGCACCGGCTCAGCCTCGCCAGTAAATTCCCCGCCGATTGCAGCTGCCGTGTTTCAAATTTTTCTTTGATCGTTGATGTGCTGCCGTGAATCCTCGTCATGCGTATACGTTTATTCAGTAGTTGACTTAATTTCTTGAACTTACTTCTTACAAAATCCTTAGCGAAATCCATTTATTTATCAACTACAAATCGAGCTTCTCAATATAAACAGGTTAAACTATGTATGTTTAAAGGAATCCTGCTTTACAAAAATAATGAACAATTCACTTTTTTATAAAGTATAGGCCATAATATATTAATTACATTAACCTAAAATTGCAATAAATAAATATAATAACAAAAGTTAACGTTTTCCTGCAAGTTTCGTTCAAAACTGGCCAGATGTCGTCATGGCCGCCGCTATTGTTCATCGAAGGTGTGCAGTGAATTGAATTTTCGGCCTCTTTCTTTAGATTTTTACATAAAACTCACAATGTTCAACTATTTTTAGCCAATTTTTAATCTAAAAATGTTATATTTTATGAGCTTTGTCAGTTTTTGTGTACAAGTGTGTAATTATAAATGAGCAGTCCCAGTGGTTAGATCAGCAGACTATGTATCCGTATGGATCTAGGGCTGTGGGTTCCTCTGCTCAGAAGATTCTATAATGAATGGCTGAAACCCTGCCTCGAAAATATCTAATATGGGGCGCGTTATTCAGGAGAACAATTATTTTATCCTGGCGGCCAAATTCAGAACTTCGCCCCGATATTGGCATTGGGCCCGCTTTCAATTCACATACCTTGTCTACGTCTTGTCTCCTTTCAGTAAACCTCAAATGTTTTGCCTTTTTCGTAAAACCAACAAAGTTTGCCCACTAATTTTCGTTTTTCTCTTTCTCCTTTAGGGGATATAGGGTTTCGCGGTGTTCTAATTTATACTACTCCGCCATCAACATTCTCATTTATTTGCTCCTTTGTTAAATATGTGCTTTTCTAATTGAGTTTTTGAGGCTTGCCGGCCATGTATTCAGGAATCTTCTGACCAAGACGGTTCCTTTCTAAGATTCAGTCTTCAATTTCTCGAATCCACAGATTTCATTAAAGTTTAAACTTATTTCAAAGTTTGAAAGGAACCATGATATAGCCGCACGTAGAGCTATTTATGAATCTCTTAAGATTTTTAAGTTTTTCATATAATAAAAGGCTTCTTAATGCCTAATGAAGCCTTCTGAACAGCTAGCTATATGGCTTCTCCCCCACTAAATTTCTTTGAAACCAAAAAGTGTGAAAGAGAAATCTAGATCTAATACGTCAGTTTATTAATCTTTATTAAATGAGTCTAGAAATAAATATATAAGTTTTAATATCCAAGAATCTCCATAAATAAACAAAAATCTCATCATATCGAGAGAATATTCCACCCAGATCATTAGAATATGAAAAAGCTTTATTTTAATTGTTGTTTTCTTATTCCAATTGAATTCAGGCCAGATTAATAACTCAGCTAGCTTAACGGCTGTAGCCTCATACCAGAACGAACTTTCCAACATGAGTCTCAGAACGGGCAAAAGTCACAACAAATGAACGCCTAGTTATTCCTAATTAAAAAAAGAAATAACATACTTTTCATTTATGTAAATCTTTTTTCATCCTGTGAAAGGATGTGCGTACTATAAAAAGTTTACATTCTGTGGAAGATCACCGAGAAGCAGGACCGGCATGAGTTTTATAATTGCCGCTTCCTAACCAATAATCAATGTTAAGTTATTTAGTTTTCTTTATTATTACGCAGCACTACATTTAATATATAAACGCTTCCAACTTTAACACAAACCCCGATAGCTACAGCAAGCTTCCGTAGTCTCTGAAAACTAAGACTTAAACGTTTTACAAACACACAAAAACTTTATAAATATTCCTATAATACAAAATACTTTTTAAAAATATATAACCTTTTTATCTCTTTTAGTTTTATTCTTCTTTCTTTTTGTTTATTTGCTCATTCATGCGTACAATATATGTCATATCTAATATCGGATAACCCGTCTCACTAGGGACTCTAGTGTATTCAGTAGTGTTCATATTACAACATTATTATACAACAACAATAGAAAACTTACAGAAATATTTATAGAATTATATTGTTTTAATATATAACTTGAATCAGGAGTTAGGTTTCATGCGAAGTATACTGTTAAGTAGCGGTGTTAGGTATAATGAATGGAAATTCGGTGGATAGGGAACCCTTTCTTCATAAATACATTCATTTTTATATTACACCGCTGCTATCCAGTATACTACCCTTGAAACATAGTTCTTGAATTCTACTATGTATAGGTACGTATCCAGCCGTATTGGCACGTATCCGGTCGACCAGAGTATATATATCTTTATCCTAGTTCTCCATATTCTTTTAATATGTTCTCGTCTATTCTCCATCTTTTCTTGTTTCCGGAAAAGGGAAATAAGTAGTTTATAATATCCAGCAAAATAACAAAAATAGCGTGCTCCAGTGACATTTATATAAATACTTTTATAATAACAAATGTGCAAAACCAAGTCAACTATTCAAAAATATAGCAAATTTAGCCGACCACACTATAGAGTATGGGTCTAAAAGTTTAAATTGGTTTTTTCCAAAGCCATTCATCCTTCCGAGACCAGTCTAATAAGATATTATTTTGACTTGTAGATATTTTATACTGTTCACTTACTTTGTCTCGGTAAAACAATAAAACTATTCTATTTTAATACAACACTGCTCTTCAATATATTGCACTGGTAAGTTAGTTCTTGATATAGACTATATAAGACATCTTAATTACTCAAAGTTCTTTATTCAGTTCGATTTAACATAATTAGATTAATTTACTAAAAAGCTGTTCGTTGAGTATCCTGGCAGTCCTTTCCCCCCATATCCCTTCAATATAGCTGCAGCAGCAGTGTTTAATTGCCATGAGATTTATTCCCACATTCTGCTTTTTAATTATTTTCTGGCCAAAGTAGGCAGGCAATAGGAATAAGAAAATGTGTGCAAGACCTATATAATCTTTAGATTTGTAATGTATTTGTTTACGATTTGCTATTTTTTATTAATTATACAATACTTATTAGGGCTTCCATGTGAGTAATGAATCGTTTTCATAGGTGTACTGTAGAATTTAGAAGGAGCGCGGAAATCCAAAGAAAATGTACAACACCCGATTTAATTGTGCGCTCGCCAAATAATAAATAGACCTTTAAACTACATGAGATTTGTCCTAGTCTATAGATACTTATTGAAGTTGTCACAATACTTATTAGGGCGGGGTTCAGGGCCTAATTTTTGAAAGTACCCTAGTGCCAGAGTTACCGGATCATTGTGAAATTGGTGTTACAAGGTGTCCAATCCCTAATGCTTATTTGTATTGTTTGTCTTTGTTACACTAGAAATTGGTTTAATCTTTCGCACAAACAAGTTTTTTGAGACCAACTTGGTCTAATTTAACCTCTTTCTACTAAAATAACTTATTGTATCTGAAATGAATACCGAATTTTGCCCATAACGCTGAACAACTTCATACCCGCTTCTGCGTTAGAGGTTAAAGTTAATGCATACTCTTCTCCGGGAAAATTATAACTGCAAAACTCTAAAAAAGTCCAAATGTATGTTTTATGATGCAATAACTTCTTCGTTTCTTTTGATGCTGACAAATTGCTGACCTTGTACTAAATTTAGATGGAAACGTCACTAGAACAAAGAAAACCGCATGTAACAAGATAGAATATCGATATAATGATCATTTATATTCGATTTAGAGAGGTTTTATTGACAAATTCTATTTTTTCTTTCTTTTAAGTAAAGTAAATTGTTGAACTTCGATTCAAACCTTCTATAGTCTGTATCAAAAGCTTGGTTTTTAGCGCTGTATCATGTGCCCGTAGTAAAGAAACGCCCGGGCAGTTTATGGCTGCCCGAGCAGTTATAAATCGTTGCCCGGTCAGGTTAGAAACTGCCCGGGCGTTTCTATACTACGGCCACTTAGGAGAAGGTGATTGTTAACATACGCGTTTTATGTATATAAAGAATGGAAATATTTGGATTGGGAGCCTATTCTTTAAATATATATTCCTTTTAATCTAACCTCAGAATCTCCTCAGAATACTGTGCTGTAAACATTGACCTTGTTAAGTATCAATTTTAGAGGAGGAAGCCCCATATGAACTTCGAAGTAATGAATATCATTATTTTATCTCCAAACACTGGAAGAAATCATTTTTGACGTAAGAAAAACATAATGAACTTAAAATATAAGAAAGAGAATCTCAGAATAGAATAATATACGATGTCTCATGCTCTATAACTTGTTATATAACTCAGTTTCTAAGATAACAGATTCAGCGAAATTTGGGCGCCGATACATTTAAATTATGAGATTCCGGGCGCTCAAATTGTCGCTGCTGAATTTAGTGGCGCTCAAATATTCTCACGCGCTAGCCAAGAGTCTTTTACTTTTTTCAAACTTGAAACATTCATAAAAACTAAAAAACCTAACAAACTCCATTAGTTTAGTTGATTTTAGTTTCTCTTCGTATTATATAAACATTTCTTTTTTATGTATTTTCCGATAGTTTATTCTATCTTCCAGCCAGTCCATTTCACGTCCAAACAAAACACTAAAATTAGCTTATATTTTATTATTTTCTTTAGATTTTACTGTTTTTTGGGAATTCTAGCTCAGATTCAGATTGCGAGTTCAGATTTTGCTCCGCTCACTGCGTTTTCGGGGGATAAATTCTAGAAACCAGTAATTTGGGTTCCCATAATCGTGGACAAACATGCTATTTGGGTTGAGGAGTAAAGTCTAAGGGACATCTTAGACTAAAGTAAAGCGCTTTATATAGTCTGATTCAAGATGAATAATGGAGTGTTACTTGCGTATTTTAAGGAAATTTTCGATTTTCGAATACTTTCAGAGCCATTATCAATGAAATTCTTTTTTAACACTGCAATATTACTCTCGGATCAGAATATAGTGTTATTGAAAAGTAGAGAAACCGTGTCTTCTGTTTATTTATGACACGTTTTCGTTTTAGTTAACTTTGATAGAAACGTTGTGAGCCTTTTAATGTTTAACACGGCCTTCTTTTGTACTTTTGAATTAGACTATATAATATCTACCAAACTAAGTATATAACTAGTATTTTTAAAAGTATAAAGTATTTTATTTCATGTATCACTCGTATCACAATAACAGTAGATTTCGTCGAAGCAGGGCTTCGGCTATTCATTTCGGAATCTTCCCTGGCTCGCAGAGACGACTCCTTTCTAACATTCAGGCTTCCGGTGTATAAATAAGCTGCTGGTTTCCCAAGCCTTCTGCAGCTACGGGGAGTCAAATCCACAGCCTCACATCCTCACGGATTCAGAGACCGCTGCTCTAGCCAACGCACCTGCTTGAAGCTTGATGGTTCTATATATTATAAAGCCCCGTTCCAACGGTATACTTAATCGGATTATCTCTTGTTTCCTGCTAAATTGTCAACTTTCCAGTTATGTACTAACTATTGTATATTATTCTACTTTTATATTTTAACTTATTTATATTTACTTTTAAGTTTATTTTCAGATGTTATTCCTTATTTTGTTATTTATTTCTCCCATATTGTGTTCTATAATGGGTGAATGGGATGACCCCTTGAGGGATTCAATAAAGCCTAATTTCGGACATGAATGCGAAAGTCAAGAAAATGAGAGCAATATTGAACCAACTATTATGGTTAGTTAAGAAGTTGCGAGAATTATAATGGAGTATAAAGAATTAGACAACTGTCTGAGCCAGAGGTTGTTATACGCCGGCCAGTGCCCAGCTCTTGTCTGAGCCTTTTGCCAGATCTTTACCCGCTTCTGGCGCTTTCTCATTGTGCAAAAGTTCAGTTTGCGAGTACGCGCTTGCAATTTGCCAGTGTTTGGAACCTTATTAATATACTGTATTATTACTATTGAATCAGACGAAATTTCAAAACTAAAATACTTTGGAACCTTTTGTTGAAGATTAATATGCATAGAAGGGAAACAAGGTTAACTATAACTATAGATATGCTTCTGGTTTCCTTATATAGTCGATTTCAAGAATAAAGAGACCGTGTTAAGAAATATATTTTTGTATGAGCCTATTTTGCCAGCAGAACGCAAGCAATTTGCGAATACTTTACAGCCAACGTTGCAATTATCTGCAGGCACGGCGGAGAAAATCCAAAATATACGCAGGGACCACGGCCTATTTACTCTTGGAGAAGACTATATATTTTACTTTCAGTGGTACATGGATGGCTTTAGAGAGAAAGTTTATCCATTTCTCTATCTCGGATGTGGCGGAGATGATAATAAATACGACAGCATGCTAACTGCAAAATTGGCTTTACCTAGTAAGTTAATATTATATTTTGTTAGAAATTGGAAAAAATATAGACTTAATAAACTTTTCTAATGCTTATTTTACATAGCTATGAGTACTACACAAAAGGAATGTTTACAATGAAGTTTCCTTAAAGAAGACCATTATTAACAAGTGTCAATCTGTTGTTTATATATATGTAGACTGCGTCAAAAGCTATGCTTCCAAACTTTGTACTTTCCCGGCTAGAGGCGGTGTTATATAATGAAAAAAAGTCGCTTCTCTCCAGGATACTGCGCTGGAACCTAGCTCTTGATACAGACTATATAACTCAAGAATCTTATTTCATTACGGCTTAGGTGTTCGCTTAACCTGCATCTTTCAGAAGATACTTCTCAATGCATCGGCTTCAATATGACCGGCTGGCCCGATTATGCTGAAGAAAAAGAGGAAAATAGGTGGGCGGGGTTAGGGGCGGAGCATTAGAATACCGAACCATTTGCAACTCTTCTGTCTTCTGAGTCGGACCTATGTATCCGTCTAGAATCCTTGTCAGCAGTGGTTTTCCTCTATGAAATAAAATTTATTTTATGTAACCCAGCATTATTTAAATGTTTCAGATGCCCAAATGGTACAACATACTTGCCTTATGGAGAATTTGCAGCTATTTGCTGTGATAATGCGACTAGAAGTTGGTAGTTTCATTATTACTGATATAGTCAGCGCCGAGAGTAATAATAGAGTAACCGGCAGATGCTGGCGCGGTGCTCGCAAAAGGGAGTGAGACGATCGTTGAATTTATTACACTCCATTATTACTCTTGGCGCTGACTACCTGACAAAATTCATATGACAAATCCGCTAACTATAAATATATATTAGTAGTTGTGATATTCCTCAAATGTATGAATTTCTATTCTCTATTAGATATCGGCCGTTCGGCTCGTTAGCAAACTCGACGGTGCCGGTGGCCGGCCCGTTTCCCAAATCCGGCCGGTGAAATCAATAGCCCATTTCCGCTGAAAGTTGCGCACCCTCAGGAGTAGACGAGCCGCCCATCTCTATTCTATGTAGATTATCAATTAAATTAATTTCTCAAAAGTCGTACAATTATTAATTTTAGTCCGTTACCAGTCGGAATCTGCATCTTTATGTCCTAACGGAGAACAGCCTCTACAGCATACAATTGTATATATGGATGATTATGGAGAGGCGGAAAGGGATGAGGAAATGACACTTGTGGGAAGAAATTGTAGTCATAACTTCTGTACTAATACTAAGGAGTATTATTGTCTTCAGGTTAGTTTTAACCTCACTTATATAGTAGATGGTAGGTAGGGCGGACGATGGCTACGTTGCTAAAGGACTGCGCTTCTTTTACAGTCTTTTACCAACATTGCAATCGTCTACCGTAAACCCAACGAATGCAACGACTAAAAGAAGTTTAGCAGCTTTAAAGCAGTCCAGACGTACAAGTCTGGATCTTTTATTATAAAAGAACTATAGATGGTACATAGAAATACTGCGTTTGATTCATTGTTTGAACCCTCCCCGACAGTTTAATATAGTTACATGTAGTTAGAGCCGAGTGTAAAATGGAGTTGATAGAATATCTTTGTCTGCGTCTCTTCTGCGTTCAACGTGCTAGTGTCGCTTTCATACAGCATAATTGCTCATGCGAAGTACGCGCGGTGTTAAAAATCCAGTAAATACGACAGTAATACTTCTTCATCCCTCTTGAATCAGACTACATTTACATATAACAGGCGATAATCAGCGGTTACCGATCCCCCTAAAATTTATTTTGATACGTTACTAAACTTATCGTTACAGGGTGAATTCGAGGCTCGTTGCTGTCCTTCGCCCACTACCACGGCGGCTTCTCCAACAGACGTAATAATGGACACCGCGTCTCCTTCTGAACAACAACATCAGTTACAGACAGACAGTGCTTGGACAGACCGTAGAATCATTGTTATTCTCGGTATTTCTATTGTTATATTTTGTGTTTTAACCTTATTTTGTTCTTATTTAATATGCAAAAGTAGGCGAAATCGCCGTTTACTGGCATTTGCCAATGAAAAAGAAACATCCGCCCTAAATCCTTGAATTTAAATGATTCAGAATCTGTATCTTAAAAAAATGAATGTAATTTCGAAGAACTGACTTACAATCCACCAGATTTTCATTCGTTTTCATCTAACAGCGATTTCTGCCTGGAAACCTAGTTGTGGATACAAACTATACAAACATACTATAGTGGAATTCAAAACGAATAATGGAGTGTATAAAATTATTGACAAGCCAAACGCAATTGCGTACAAGCAGTTTTGGCTTGAAAATAATTTTCTACACTCCATTATGTGTTTTGAATCCGACTATATTAGTTAAAAGGTAGAACTACTTTATACTTGAACACTTTATGGTTTTCCTATATGTATCATGCAAATTGATCGTCTACCCTAGTTTGTATTTACCTTTGTAAAAACTATTGTCTGTTACAAAAGCTATGTTTCCAGCGCGGTATCCTTGGGAGCATCGGTGCTATAAAAATTTAATGAACGGGGAGTCTATTCTTCAAAAATACTTTCATTTTATTTAACATCGCCTCTCTCCAGGACATTGCCCTACGAAACTAGCCCTTGTTAGAGACTATATAATCGCATTTACCCTTTTATTCTTCCATATCCTTGCCTACTTTCTGATCTCTATAATAATAGTAATAATCATAGTTACAACATATATAATCCTTTTTATTACCTTTGAATTGTATTGAAACGTTATATTCATAGCAAATAAACATATTCGTGCATAATAGTCTTTCCTTTTAGTCCTTTCAGTGGAAGTTAACTCGTCCGCAAATGAGCAGGAGTGCCGATCCGAGAGCTAAGGGACGCACTGCTTTAGCGGGCCGAGGGAATGAAATTTGTCTAAAGTCCAACAGTACGATTTAAACATACTTACAAAATAAACATTTAAAAAGTCACCAATTTTTCATTATTATAAGCAGATTCTGTACAACCTGACAATTGTTTCTTAACGGATAGAACAAGGCCAGATTCGAGGTTATTCGATCCGCTTGTAGTACTGGTCGCTCAAAAAAAAACTATATTTCCGGATTCGCCCATCTTCTGCTATGATAAATACGCTCCGCCCATCATTATCCGGTTATGAGCACGCCCACTTCCTGCAAACGGAAGTGGCCCCATTTCTCTTTATAAAGAAATATTAGAATAGCGGGCTAGAAGGTGGATGACGACGGAAAGGTGCAAAGGCGAGTAAGTGGCCAGTAAGCGGCAAGTAAGCGGCAAGTAGAATGCCAGTTTGTACGCAGAATGAACTCAAAGGGACGGTGACCGCTACAATAAATAATTGGAATGATGCTGAAGTTCTGATAAGCAAATTACTTAAAGTAATGGTCCAATTTTCTTACAAAGTACGTTGTTGCAGGCGAGTCCCAGCCGGCCCCAAATATGATAAAAAGTCTAGAATTCCAATGTTTCAGGGTATTTTCAATGGTAACGCTTCGAATCACTTACTACCAAGTACTGAGTATACTCACCAAGGTTTGATTAACAGAAAAATGTTGGGTTTGGTAAAATGACAAAGTTTTCTGTGAAAAAGTAACAATTTGCAGACAGGCAAATATTTTTCCTAAAAACAATACGTATTCTTTAGTAGTACCGTGTTTTTTCTGGTCCCATTAGTACCTCCAATTTTACGCCCCGTTGAACCTCATTTTCGTTCATTTCTTTAGACCTTTTGAGGATTCTATTATTATTTTTTACTTTATAGTTTTATTTTGTAAGTATTATTTTTCATAAGATAGATAACTTCCTGACAAGATTAGTTCTAAAAACTATTTAAGGCTGTCAAACGCAGTTGCAAAGTGTTCTTTGCTCCAATTTGAAACTGAAAATCCATCGTTTTGTGTAAAAATAAAGTTTAATCATTATTGAATTTACTTATTTATCGCTGATTGTATAACAAAATTGAAGAATTGTAAAAGATTATAAGCCAATTATGCATCCATTAATATTTTCTGTACCAAGAACTAACATTATTTTTCCTTAAACGAATAGATAACCTGGATTGAAGCCTGGAATGGCAAAATTATTGTAAGCTCTTCTAGATTTATAACTGTTTAACATGTCATTCTGGCCGAGTGGTCTAAGGCGCTGCGTTCAGGTCGCAGTCCTCTTCGGAGGGCGCAGGTTCGAATCCTGCGGATGACAAATGTTTTGCCCGTTTGACTCGTATTGTTAGCAGCCTTTTCCCATCCTCGACCTCTGGAGCTACCTTTCCCATCCTTAGCTAGAATTTTGGTTCATTTCATATTTTTTATCAATGCTAAGTTTCCAGTATAATAGAGAGAGTCGATGTTAAATATAAGTCAAAGTCGTTAAAATCTTAATATTTTCTCAATTCGGTTCAGAAATCGTTCTGTATCTTGTAGTTCCTGTTCGCAAATCGTGCTCAACTTAAAAATCTCCAATTATAAATTGTTTCCGCCATTCGGTCGAGCGTTCTGTTACACTTTTTTAGTGATAAATATGTCGTTTGTTCAACAAACATTTGTTTATACGAAAACATTTGAAAACAAAACATTTTTATGACTTATTTTATTGTTTAAAAGACGATCTGAGAGCAAAGTAATAAAGTTTGAGGGAGGGATTCAATTCAGGAATTGCCGATAGATATCGCAGGTATTACCATTTCACAAGTTTCATTTAAAAGGATTTTAATTCTATAGTCTGATTCCAGATTAATAATGGAGTGTTAAAAGAATCTCATTGAAAATGGCTCTGAAGGTATTCGAAAACCGAAAATATACGCAAAATTTCCTTTAAATACGCAAGTAACACTCCATTATTCATATTGAATCAGACTGTATTATCTCCGGAATATTCTGAGCAAAGATTCCTTCTTTCTAACATTCAGTATAAGGCTGTACGAAACTGAAATACTATAGTAAAGCCTGCGTCAAAGGAACCGATGGCAAAACCCAGCGGTTCTAATTTGTGAAATTCTTTAACTGGTCTTCTGATAAATTAATAGTTCATGGGTACTTCTGATTACGAGTTAAAATCTTTATTAAGAATAACGATCTTGGAACTCTTTGGATTATCCAAATCGCCTTTAAAAATGCATAAAATGTATATCTGAAAAGACTTCGTTTCGAAATTATAGCAGACGGATGAATCGCTTGCAGTTGTGTACTGTAGAATTTAGAAGGAGCGCAGCAATCCAAACAGAATGATCAAGAAACCTATATAATTGTGCGCTCGCATTATAATAAATAGACCTTTAGCCGCAAGCGATTTGTCCCTAGAATATACCCCAACATTTTATCAAGAATAACAATTAGTTCCATTGTAACATTCATTCTTCAGACTCTGTAACACAGCTTTCTGCAGCAATTCGTCTAGTTTAGACCTCCCCCTATTAAAAATATAATTTTATATTTATTTTACATTGGTTTTGTTGCTTTTAAACGTTAGTGAATTGGCTTGTTTTCCTCTATTCTTTTCATGTTTTGTTACCGCGCCATCGAATCAATTTTCACCCAATTTTGGCCCCTTTCAAACCTAAAAAAACAGAAATTGCCAGTTTGCTTCTAGATAGGTTAAATACTCTTATACCTTGTATTTTTATACTTTTGTTTATCCAGTCTTTTTTACAGATTGTTTGTATAAACTGTCTAATTTATCCGTATATTATGTTTAACAAATGATGGGAGTCATCTATCGGCCCTCCACTGCTTTTAAAATTTCAGGCGGCATATTGGCACACCCTGGTTCTTGATCATTTACGCTTTTGCACTGATCTACATCGAAGTTGGTTCTATCACACGGCTCGCCGCGCCCTAAGACAACATGACAACCAAACTGAAATGTCCAAATCTTAATGCACGAAACCTGGCATATTTTGTTAATTAACTCTTTTTAATTTTTATACCATTCGAAAGAGCTTGCCAAAAATAATGCGCTTGCGTTTTTTTTTTGTGAACAATTTCATATATTGGTTTTCATAAACAAACAACTTCGATATTCCTTAGGAGCACAGTCCTATATTTCGTTTGTCCTCTTTTGCGAGCCGTTATTTAAACCAAGTTTGTAAACGTCGTGCAATTTCGGATTTGTTGGGAATAATTCAACTTACGTCCCAGCGGTTCAAACTCTCCAAAAGGTTGAAAGTGTTTTTTGTAATTTTCCGAAATTCTCAAAATTTGCTTCCGCATAGTTAACAGCCTCATGAGTGGTGTGACAAATTTGTTACAATAATTTGAGAGAAACGAGTGCTCAATACAATTTGTACGTCAGCTTCATTTTCTATTACAAATTGAGAAAGAATAGAAGTTAAAGATTAGAAAGGCAAAAAACAGACGGTTTTTGTGGAACTTTTATTGTTTTATCTTTTAATTAACAATAAAATACTTTTATAAATATATAGTTCTATTTTAAATATGTGTTGAATCCTCGAAATCCTTGTCTAACACGTTCCTACTAAATCTTAGAAACTTTAGAGATTCCTTATAGTTTCTTATATTCAGCTAGTAACTATGGAAATAATATCTGCCTTTCGTAAGTATATTAATGTCTGCAGTCTCCATATAAAGACCCGTTGACTACAATCGCTTAACATTTCATGACACATCATTTAAATAAAACAAAGACGTTATAACTATATTCGAACTACTCTCCGTTCAATATTGTACTTTGCAAGTACGCGCGTGCAATTTGCCTACAGATGCGGTGTTAAAAATCCTATAAATACGCAAGTGACACTCCATATTAGTCTTGAATTGTCCTTCTTCTATATAGTCTTTATCAATATATCCTCTGGAGCAGCGGTATAGCTTTTCTTTAATAATACATTCATTTTTATTCAACACCGCTTCTTTCCATTAGCTAACATATTATGGCATATATGTCCTAGTATCTTCTGACTATAGAAACTTTTTATCCACAAATAAGGCGCTGTTCACCTCAAACAAATGTTGTTAACACATGTTATTTGGTGAAAATATCAGCTTATCGGAGCAGACTCTGATCAGCAAAAGAAAAAAAGTAGAAACACGGGACAAGTGTTAGGTTTCATAAAAAGAGATTGATTTCTGTTCTTTTAACTGGAGAACGAAGGATTAGTTAGCTGGGTTTGAGGAGTCCAAGAATATATTTTATTGGAACTAACGAAAACATATTTATTTTGAACTGGAAATTCTACAATCGCCTTGAAAATAGTTCCGTATTTGACGGTTTTATTGTCTCGGAGTCAACAAGAGATGCCATGTTCGCATCACGGTGTTCTAAAGTTTTCAAATAGATTTCATATGAAGGTTGTATTTTATATTTTGATATTACTTCAAAGTTTTTACTTATTTAAAAAATAATAAAGACTGTGTCTTTACCCTTTAAGTTTCTCTTTTAAAGTTTTAAATATATAATAAGATTCTATTTTTCAGTTCATTCTGGTTGGTTTTACTTTCTTCTTGTTATTACCCTATTAAGCTGTGTCTTCTACGCTATTGAACATCTTTGGTAAGTCAGTAACAGATATGTTTGACGCGGATTGTAAAAAGTTTAAGAAAAGTTTAAGTATAGTTCATTGAAATATCTATTCGGGTGGTCCCGGTTGTATCGAAGGTGTTATAGTCTTTGCCAAGAGTAAAGAAACCGTATTATCTGCGTATTTATATGAGAAAGAGCGTACTTAGCAAAATATGTGGAAACTCTGGTACCAAATTTACTCTTAAATTGTTTCTATAGTCTGATGCGAGAGTAATAATGGAGTTTTAAAAAAAGAATCTTATTGAAAATGGCTCTGAAAGTAAAACTGAAAATATACCCAAACTTTCCTTAAAATACGCAAGTAGCTCTCCAATATTTATATATAACACGGTCCTTACTTTTGAATTAAACTTTATAAGGTTTACTGGAAGTCTGTTCTATTCGTGAACAGAACCAACCTACAACAATAGTTTAAAGTATCCCTTAGTCATTAGACCGTTCTTGCAAATAACGCACCCGATGCAAGATTCTCTGTTGCTTTACAGCCTCAATTTTTTATTTTCCCGGTTCTTTCTATAATTTGACAGGTTTGGCGGGTCCAGTTGGGGGAGATTGACGGACTTTGCGGTTCCAAAAGGATTCGGCCGACCAACCGACAAATCTAAAATTCATAGCAAAATTTTGCAACAATTGACAAATTGACAAAATATATGGGGGAAAAGATTAAAGATTATTGTGGATTTAAGTCTTAGATATGTTAGGTTTAAGAAGGCGGAACTAGGATGATAGAGCGAAAACATTAAGGTTTTTGAAATATGAAATCCAAAAACGATTGAGATGAATAAGTCGTCAAAATGAATTATATTGTATATACTATATAGGTCCTGAGATGGACTATACTATATACTATATAGTCCATCTCAGTACTTAGGTTTCTTGCGCGGTATCACAAGCGGGGCGCCGTGCTAGAAAAAATGAATGTACTTTTGAAGAATACGCACCACGTTGACCGATTCTACATTAATTTTTAACAACACTGCGCCCGCTCGTGATACCGTGCTGGAAACCTAACTTCTGCAAAAGACAAAGTTAAACAGTTCTGACATTGGCTCAGACTTCGTTTAAATTAACTAGAAGGGCATTCCCCTTTGTCCTTCTCATAAATTTCTTTTAGTCCTTGCTCTCACAGTAGTTTCTTGCATTTATAACACCCCTGCATGACGCAGTCCTTCTTCTTTCTTATTTGCAGCTAAGGAACATATCAAAAGTAGTTATGAATACTAAATGTAGAAACATTCAAGAACAATAGAGAGAACACTTATAAATGAATAATAAGACTACTTAGTAATAAAGAAGAATACGAAAAATGAATGATACGGAAGTAATGGGTATGATCTGTTAAAACAGCACATCTCTATTATTATGTTACAATAAATCAGCTGCGAAAATCAAAAAGTAAGGAAAAAAATCAAAGTTTCTTTTTTCGAATGTAGGCAATTCAGCGTTGTTTCTGGTCCAAACGGGGGTGTCTACCGTTTCCAAAAACATAATATATTGCTGTGGACTATATGTATGTATGATTTAGCTTTCTTTCATAATCCTAAATCTTTTAAACTCTTTCTAATATATTTGTTTTAGTTTTTACTATCGTCGTCGTCGTGCACAGCAATCTGTCGATGAATGGGATAATCTAATGAAGTTAATAGTAAGTGGAACTACGTTAGACTAACACCTTGTTTTCAAAAGCCGCGACCCGCGGTCCGGGCCGGCCCGAAAATCCTGTCATTTTCTTTAAAACCAACCTAGATATGGTTACATTATCTAGGCTTTTCTCGCTACGGACCACTTGTCATACAATAATATTATAACTTGCGGAATTTCTCAAAATCAGCTAGTTTTTTTAGGTTTCTGACACAGGATCCTCCTATCTAACACCACTTTCTCCATCTGAACAGGTTCTAAGAGCTGTTTGTACATGGTTAGTCAGAATTTATAGTTTTCTCTAGAGTGTTAGGTTTGCAGCACAGTATCATTTAAAGCAGTGGTGTTGCATAAAATAAATCGAAAACCGTTTTATTGAGAACTTTTTCTTCGAAAGTACAGTCGCTTTAATCTAACACCACTGCTATACAGGATACTACTCTGTAAACCTGCAGACTATAACTATTATAACTTAATTATTATATTTCTTTCTTGCAAACTCTTTTTCTTATTAGAAACTTTTCTTCTACATTGTTTTGCCCCTTATTCTTTTGTTATTCATTTACTATTCTATTATCCAGCTCAGCCCAAATTTTATGATGCCGTTTGCGCTTCGAACCCACAGCAGTCATTCATAATTACTAGTAGGGCTAAATAACAGAAAAGTGTTATAAGATTGTTTCTCTACTGTAAATTAAGACTGATTATGGAAGATCTTATTCAAAATGCAGATTTATCCATAGTCAATATTTGAGTAACTTTAATAAATAGTATAGTCTATATCAAGACCTAGGTTTCCAGCGCGGTATGACGAGCGGGGCGCCGTGTTATAAAAAATAAATGCAGTTTTGGAGAAAACGAACGTACCACGTCGACCGATTTTACATTCATTTTATATAACACTGCTCCTCGCTTTTGATACCGAGCTGGAAACCTAGGTCTTGAGATGGACTATATATCTTTATAATTACTAAAGAGTCATCATTAGTATTTAAACATTTTGCAGTAGATTTTCAGAACATCCAGAAAACCGAACTGACAAAGACGGATTCAGTTCTTTAACGTTGCCTTTTCTTGAGGTTCTAAACTTTTTAATAGAAAACTAAACGTAAAAGCTTTTATGTTCTTTGTTTTAATGTTTGGAATTTTAAAAATGTGACTTTTGAAATTTGTTTATCCACAGAAAAGCAACTGTTTTATATATTTATTAGTACTTTAATCACTCTGTCTTGCTTTATTAATCTAAACAAACAATTAATATTATGTGTTAAAGATATTTTTACAACTTTTCTTTCTTCAAAACAGGTTTCAAAGGATCTTTTTCGCCCATTTTTCACTGGAATTTGGTTAATGAAGTGTATTCAGAGCGACTGCCAGGATAATTAAGCTCTTCCTGTTTAGGTGAAAAAATATGGAATAATAATAAAAAATATACTTGAAGCTTTAAACGAACAACAACCACGGGATTTTTCAGTTTATGGTTAGGTCTCCTTTTTTTCAGGAAGAAGTCTTAAACCTTTTTGAGCTTTTCTTTCAATACTTCATTATTTTTAATATCTTTGTTTATTTTTCTTCCCGCTTTCTGCGTATTCTTTTCTTTTACATTGTTTCGTACTTCTTTTTCTCGTCTTCATGCATTTTTAAGGCTTATCGCGCAAATTTAGGAAGCGCGCGCGTAGCTCAGTCTATGCTTAGCTTATAAAATATGTTATAAGGCAATTATTCTATTACAATGTTCTTTATCAGTATTATCAAATAACTATCCCAGTAACATTTTATAAAATAGCTTCATAGCTATTGTATATATGTCGGCGACACCGTGTCGCATAGGCTCAGCTGGCCATCCATCCATATTATTTAGTCTTTCTTTTAAGCTAAGCTATCCATAAGACTATGTGAATTGAAAAGTTTTTTTCAAAATATCCTGCAAAGGTGGAAATTTTGACTTGCTAACATATTTCGGGCTTGGCCTGAATCATGCCATTAGCTTCTATTAAATTAACCGCGGTGGCATAAAAACTCTTTTATAACATCGCTTCTCCTATTTACTACAAATCTATAAACTCTTCCTAATTTTCTTTCCATTTTAGTGATGATAATGCCAATAGTAGAATGTTGAAATTACGTGAGCGAACTAGCCATTTCACCAGTTACAGTATGCTAGAACACGATTAACAACGGAGCAGACTATTTTTAGCGCTGCAGCGCCAATCTCAGTTTTCAAACTTCTTTAATTTTACGTGTGTTTGACTATTTCTGATATTAAAGAATTGTACTTTCATTCAGAAGGTCTCTGTGAATTCTTTTATTCTTTTTAATAAAGCTTCATTAAAACTTTCCGAAAATTTGGAGAAATACGTTAAATTTAGCAATTTGGCAATTTTTGACAAACCGTGTTTGCTGTTGAAAAAGTATTTTATTTCCTGTATCACTCGTATCACACTAATAGTAGATTTCTCCGAGACAGGGCTTCGGCCATTCATTACAGAATCTTCTGAGCAAAGACGGCTTCTTTCTAACATTCAGTCTTCGGATGTACAAAACATGGAATAAATATGCTGCTAGTTTCCCAATCCTTCTGCAGCTACGGGGAGTAGCTGCCACAACCTCAGATCCTCACGGATTCAGAGACCGATGTTCCACAGCAACTGGTCTATTCGATTAGAAGGATCTTTCCTTCAGTTATTCTGCACCCATACTGGATATGCTTAGCTTATAAAATATGTTATAAGGCAATTATTCTATTACAATGTTCTTTATCAGTATTATCAAATAACTAT
>JAQGAV010001620.1:0-19814 GCA_034691345.1 Phasmarhabditis papillosa
TGTAATCAGTACTAGTAAGGCTACATAACAACATCACAAAATATACGAAAAGCCAAAGTCTCAATTTTGGGTGCCGGCCCCTAGGTATGAATTCAAAATATAACAAAATATACTGTTTTCATCCGCTTTTTTAAACTTTATAATATTCGAAGAATTAAAACAATAAATAACATCTTAGTTTGCTATAAAAAAAGTCGAACTTCAACAATTGAAGCTATCTCCAGTGAATATTATTCCCGATTGATAATTAAATGGTGATTCTAGGTTTCCAATCACGTGTTGGACGTGCCTCAATGCGATTCGTGGACTATGACAGCATCCGTTTCTGATGATCCAGATTCAGATGTAGACGTTAAACAAGACAGCGAATGGGAAGCAGAACTTATGGCTTTAAAGGTAGAATATATACAACTTTGTATAAAACTGATTAGAATCATATGTATTTTATAACTTCAAACAAGAAAGCAATGAAATACATTATATTGATAACTATAGTTTAATGCGAGAGCTATCTTTATAGCACGGATTTACAAGTACCAGTAGAAACGGCTCTTTGTAAAACGGTTTTTGCGGCTCATGATACCGCGCATTAGCGTAGCTTTTACAGCATCATGTAGCATTATAAATTAAAAAAGCAGTTTATTGAATTGAAAAACAAAAATAAGCATAGATTGTGATACTAAACAATTTCCCTTCAGAATGTTCACGAGGGTGAGTTGGACACACAAAAACACCAATTTGAACACCAAATAAAAGGAATGAAAGAACGTGTAGACCATGAAGAACAAAGAAGGAAAAAACTACAAGATGAATTAAGTCAAATGACGGTGAGTTACGAGAATATTAATAAAGTTTTGTATAGTCGGATTCAAAACGAATAACGGAATGTAGAAAATAATTTTAAGCAAAAACTGCTTGTACGCAAATGCGTTTGGTTAGTAAATTATGTTCCACACTCTGTTATTCGTTTTGAAAGTGCACATAACCTAGCAGTGGATAAGACTATATCCATTTACCATTTTGTTATTTGTAGCATGTATTAGAATTAAATATTACAAAACTATTAAACACAGTTATATTTTATCATTTTCAGACTCGAAATGAAGCCTCTGTCTCAACTCTTAAAGCCACCTACGATGAAATGATCGAAGAACAGAAGAAGGGTTTCGAAGAGGAGATTCTAACATTAAAGGAAGAACATGCTAGAGAATTAGATGATGAAAAACAGGCAACAAGGTAAGTACCGAGTTTTATAAATAGACTGTAGAATATAACAACGTAACTTTTATGTTAACTTAGCTAGATAGTTTATTCGTAAATCTCGTCTTCAGATTGGCGCTCGAAGCTGTGCGCAGAGCTCATGAAGATGAACTAAAACACGTAACTGAGAAGACGAAGCTAGATGGAGAAAAAGGAAGAGAAGCCTGTAGACAAAGGTTTGTTTAAGAAATTAGCTTTTTACTTAAAATGTAGATGAATTCTGAAGTAATTCATTCTTGAAGGAATTTACTGCAGGGTTTTACCAATACTATAATGCAATTGCGCAGTTGGTTTTTTGCAGATAAAAACGTCAAAATTTGACCTTTTGGCTCTATCTAAAGTTTATTATAGCTTATTATAATTTGTGCCGTACTGGTAAATTAATTTGCATTTTTGAAGCGAAACGCAAACAGTTAAATGCAATTTTCTCGAATACTAAACGTTTTTAGAAAAAACGAAAAAAAATACCGATGACCAGTGAAAAGTTGTCTTTAATATGAGAGTAACTTCAAAAACCCGACCATATGTTCCTTTAAGCAAATCATTTTATAGCATATAATTTGTATTTCTAACATCAATTTGTCAATTTGTCTTTGTGATTAGCACCGTTTTCAGTCGATTACTCGATCAAATGAGAGATGAGATAACTTCTTTGTCGTCTCTTTATTCTACAAAATGTGTAGAAAACTCACAATTAGATGAAAAATTAGCGACGCTACTCCAGGAAGATGCACAAGGGTAAGTGGAGAAGCACGGTCTAATGTCAAAACTAGAAGTATAAATATAACACTCTCAGAATTTACACTAAATTCTTTACTATACCCAGCTGTATAAATTTTACTATTTATGGGGATTGGAATTTGTGCCGGGGGACTGGATTCCTCAATAAAAATACCACAAAAGCCTATTTGAGTTGCGCGTTTTGGCACGTTTCACCCAGGCTTCGGACCCAAGCAGACTTTAGGACCGAGCTTAAACTCGCTTTTCGGACAAGGGCTTGTTTTTTGCTGGCCGAGCCGTGCAACTCTACTGTCTAGTCCATCAGAATATCTAGCTCAATTCCAAAACTTGTGGAGAAACACTTGTTAACAGAAATGTTAAATCTAAAACTATTAAAAACTATTTATTCCGTATATCAATGCCCCTAATTACGAGTTTTCTTGTTATTCTTTCCATCTTTGGGGCAGCTAAAAGTCGGTTTGCGGGAATCATAAGAGAACAATCAAGCATACATCCAACGGTTGCTCAATCCGGCTTGGAACGGCGAAGGGATCGAACCCACAACCTTTCCTCCTCGCGGATTCATAGGCCGGCGCGCTACCAGCTGAGCTACTAGGCCAAATCTAATATTCTATATTTTCTGATTCTAGTGCTCTCCAAATTGAAATTCAACGTCTTATGCGTGAAATAACACAGAAAGATCAAGTAATCGAAGACCATAAAAGAAGAATTCAACACTTAGAAAAGAGAATACAAGTCAATGAGGATGGAACTCAAAGTGGTATGTTTATACTTTTAAATAACTTTGAATTCTCTCTAAACTATTATTATTATTAGAAAAGCATTTATATAAAACTGAGTTTAGGTCGTATGCGTTCCTCATCTAAGTAAGTTAATCCATATTGTGAGCTATTAAAGTCAAATGCATGGTTTTCCTTTGTTACAATAGAGTTATAGTCTTATTTACCTCAGCCACCAATCTACCCCGAAAGCGCACTAAACCTTGTTTTTTAATGTTTTAGGACTGTGCGGATCTCTTATTTTGACCAAACCGGATGTTTTCCGGTATAGTATAGTCTTATCCGAGAGAGTAATAATGGAGTGTTAAAAAAGATTCTCGCTGAAAATGGCTCTGAAAGTATTTGAAAACCCAACAATATACGCAACATTTCCTTAAAATACGCAAGTAACACTCCATTAATCATCTTGAATCACACTATAATCCTTTTTGCTTTCTTGATCAATCTACATTTGAAGATCACCAAAACCATTGTGTCTGCCCTAAAAGATGCAGACTTTCGTATTTCGTAGATATGGGTATATGTGATTTTGAGCTTTCCGGATCTCCAAAAAAATATCCGAATCTCATGTCGGATCTGGATCCGCACAGCTCTGCTTAGAATTGCGGCTGATAAAAGATATTAGAAGCTTATTGTATTTGAGTTGCGTTATAATTTTGAGCCTCCGCAGAATATGTTTTGCTTACAATAACTAAGAAACGATTCTAAACTTATTTAAATATAATTATAGTTTATATTTACAAAATTTATAAAGCGTTAATTTAAAAGGCATGTGTTTGTAGTGTTTGCCTATATAATTAGAGTAGTTATTAAATTTAAACAATACAAAAAGCATGATATCTACCCTTAAACATTTGTCACTACTCAAACGCTTTTGGTTACCCTCTCTACCTAGAATAAGCGCTGGGGCAAGGCGGGCCCGTTTCAGATTTTCGGCTCCGGGCCGGCCATGAATTCCCCGCCCTGCATGGGATGATTGCATGATCCTTTTGTTACTCTTTATTTATTATCCTTTATTTCAGAACAAGAGTCAATATCAGAGGAAATGTGTTGCGAGAAGCCAGCTTCTCTAGTCAAGTTTAGAAAATCAATGAGAGGATCTAGACGTAATGGTAAGGATTAAAAAATAGAAAAATAGAACATAGACTGTTATAGTCTGTTTCGAAAGTAATAATGAAATTCACTTGGGTTTTTGGGGGAGTAATTCCAGTACTGTTTCGCCTTTTGAAACCATTCTGAGCGATTTTTTACGATATTCTATTTTCTTGAATCGGACTATAAGTTTAAAATATTTCCGTTCTTCAAATCCTTTGAGCAATTCATAGCCAGCTTTTTGCATCGAAACACAAAATTTTTGTATAATCTTATTTTGAATAATAGTTATAATTATCCCCTGTTAATTTTACAATAAATTAATGTTTTTATCCTTATTTATCTTTCTATTTTTAGATATTCGTTTCCATTCTAACCCTGTGATTACCTCCATAGACGGTGTGCCTGAGTACCTTCTAGAAGAAGTCCGGCGTTCACTTGCAGTTCCCGTTAGCGAACGTAGAAAGTTTTTTGAAACTATTGCCGAGTACAGTACTCCCTTCTAATCTATAACTTTTGTTACCGTAACCCTTTTACAACCGGGTTACTGTAGCATCTATCCGTATCTAACCCCGCTCATCACTGCCCTTGCGGGATCTAAATCGCTCCCCTACGCATATTTTACGAGTTTCTTATGTTAAACTGTATTATTATAGTAGTACACTCATATTTTACAGTCTTTCTAATTATTTAGTCTTAAATAGAAGTTGTTAAATAAGCATAATAACTAATAATATTAGAATAGCACTTCTTTATTATTAATGCAATACTTCAAATGTACAACACACTGATGATTGTTCTAAGTCAGCTCTATAGATAGTTTATAAAACAAAATTATGTTTATTTTAGATTTTGTAAAAGATAAATTGTATGTATTTATTCGTTAATAAAGATAACATTTTATATTTAGTTTACAACAATAATACAACGGGTTTGATTTAAGAAGTACTGGTCGTATTTATAAACGGATTGTTAAGTTTAGTTCGATCGTATATTTCGGGTCATTTTGCAGATTTGTATAAATAATAAGTATTCTTACATTAACGGTATTAACCCGTCAAGTTATATATTTATTGTTGGGATTAACAGATAAATAAAAAAACTCCTAAACAATTATGTATACAAATACGACCAGTACAAAACATAAATATAGAAATGATGTGACAAAAGAAAGTAAACTACTTCGGAAGATTACGAAATCCATTGATATGAGTTATTGAAAGGCTTAGGTAATAAATATCGAAGGCTTTAAAAGATTAAACAATTCGTGATGAGATACTGTATATCACATCGGGGAGATAATTTTCATCACAAAATATTACACTCGTTTGGGAATCTTAAGAAGTTAAATGTTATTCTTTCTATAAATTTACTTATAGGGTCTACTGTAATGAGATGCTGCACTACCAGTATAACTTGACATTGTTGATCTCTTAGGATTATCTCCAGAAAACCGTTCAGATGGATCGTGGTAATGCATCAATTTATCTGAATAAGTATACTACAAGTCTAGTTACAACATTTCATATACTTTCCTATTTTTAGATAGTCGGATTTAAAGGCAATAAGACCGTATTAATAAAAATTGGGTTGCAGGAGTGTTGCAATATTTTGTCTGAGTAAGCTAGTGCGAAAGCAATTTTGCAATCTGCTGATATCGCGCGCGTAGAATGTCAGCAGTTGCAGTGTTAAAAATGAAGAAATACGCAACATACAGGGTCTTATTACTTTTGACTATGACTATATCTTATCTTTCAAAACACTGATTTTTTTTAAACATTCTTATTCAACAGAGTTTCAATAAAATCAGAGCTGTAACACCAGTGTAAAAATTGAAGATTTCTTCTGAAGAAGACACTTTTAAGTGTCTTATTTAGCCTATAAGTTAATAACTTCTCTATTTACTTTCTTTAGATTTTAACTTATAAACTTTATAAAACCTTTAGATTATTATAAATTCCTGCAAACCTTGTCCTCTGTGTAACTTCATATAGAAACTAAGAGCTACAAAAAATAATGTGGCGCAGACTGTTCCTAGTCCTCCTGCTACAGCCATAAGGCCTAGTCTAGATATAGCACAGTCTTCAACAGAGGTTGTCGAACCTAAAAACAATCATTTTTCTTACATTTTACTATAGTTTATCCCAAGACCTAGGTTTCCAGCGCGGTATCACAAGCGGGGTGCAGTTTTATAAAAAAATGAATGTAGAATGGTTCGACGTGGTGCGTTTTCTTCAAAAGTACATCCCTTTTCTTATAACACGGTGCCCCGCTCGTGATACCGCGCTGGAAACCTAGGTCTTTGCTCTGAGATAAGTTGACAAAGTTATTATAGACTTTATTAATAGCTATCTTTGCAGGGCAGTTTCCTGAGGAGAGTAATATAAATGACAGCAAATCGGTGGATATGGGGCCTATTCTGCTGAAGTACATTCATTGAGATATAAGCTCTCATCTATTCAGAATACTGCAGTAAACCAACCTAGCCCTAGCTATAGATTGTAGTGAACTATTTGATAAAGAAGTGTTTGTAGAAAAGAAATTTGTCAAAAACGAGCTCTGAAGAAACTAAGCTCACCTAGGGCTTCCGAATTCCTTTGTTCCGGTGCTTCATCAAGATCGTAGATTAAGAGTTGTCCAGCAATCATTGGAGGTCCCTTAGCGTCTCTCTTCCGAGTAGAGTTTCTAGATCTTGTTGTATTCTGCTCCTTATTTTCATCTTTTGACGTTGCATTTGGGTAATAGTCATCTTCAAGAGGATTATCTCGTAGGCGAGCAGACCAATCAACCTAAACATGTTAACAATAATGGGATAAACAACAGCGTTTTGCTGAGCCCGAGAATTGGGCTGGCCCCTAATCAAAAACTCTCAGGTCGAAGCCTGAAAACTGGGTCAGCTGCTCGGGCTGTCCCGTGAAACGCCACCATAGTTGAACCTTCTAAACAGTGAGCTGAACCATAAGAGGTTTATCCATAAAATGTATTGTAACAAATTTCGGAGCAAGAACCCATATATTTTTACCTAAATTCACTGAAAGTATAGTTTACGGACAAATCTCATGTAGTTTAAAGGTCTATTTTTTTATAAAGCGAGCGCACAATTATATCGGTTGCTTGTACATTTTCTTTTGATTTCCGCGCTCCTTCTAAATTCTGCAGTACACCTTTGCAAAGAATTCATCCGTCGACTATAATTCATTACCGTACCTCGATCTGATCAATTTTATCACCGGAGCGCAAATCACCGGCTTCCAGTTGTCGCATTGAGCGAGATTTAGGCTTCTTGAACTGATTCTTCTAAAATATTTACTGTAAATCTTACAATTATTAATAATTCTTACTTCTCTTTGCTTTCTTATTATTTCAAAGGCATTAAGTATATGTTCCCTGTTTACTACATCATCTCTGAAATAATATAATATAAATATTGTTAAATTCATGTTCCCTAAAGAACGTTAGCATTTACTTGAAGAAAGAAAGAGGACACTTTGGCTACACTACCCTTACAAGAGTGGGTTATAAAGTATATATAAAGATATTAAACGGTGTTAGATTATAATGATTGCTCTACCGAATATTCATTTATTGTTATATAACACCGCTGACCCCGTAATACTCCGTTGTAAAAGTAGCTTCTGATACAGACTATGCGTGTAGGTAAATAGCTAAAGTAGTTATGTTACCTTAAAACTTACTTAAACATTTTCTGTAGACCTTCTGGGCTAACATCATCCGGTAAACTTGCTAAGAGGTCCGTAAGATTTGGTGGAATTGTAACCTCATCGTAGTTATTGTAGTCTTCCGCTATAAGACACTGTTAGTAGACTTTATATTGCAAATATTCCATTCAAGAGTAATAATGGAGAGTTGAAAAAAAATTGTTGGAAATGGCTCTGAAGGTTTTAGAAAAACGAAAATCTACCATGGTAACACTGTATTATTACTCTTTAATAAGACTATCATGTAAATAAATCATGTTTTGAAGTTAAGTAGTTTTAAAATGCTCACAAGTTCCCTTAAATTTAAACTTTCCCATCTGCTTGGCTACTTTCTAGTTTTCCCTTTTGGCTTTCGAATTTCACTAATTTCGCTAAGGTGGTCTTGCTGACCCGGATTTGGTGCGAGACGGGCGATGCACCTACAGCAGCGGGCGCACCATATTCACGTCAATCTCTAATTGGCGCATAATTTGCGACAAAAACGCCAGAAGCAGCACTGTACGATCAAGTGACAGTAATTACATTGAGAAATAACGGATAGTTGTGAAATATTGAAAAGTTAATAGTTGCACTTTGTACAATATTATTATGGATTTGTAGGAAACAAAAAGAAAAGACTGAAGTATTTGTCTTTGTTTACAAAGAGCGACACTATAGTCTGTACCAGACCTGTCGAAAAGTGCGGGCCGACATTTTGAAGAATTGAGAAAGCCCGGGCCGGGCCGACTCGGCCCGCACTTTGTACTATTAGGATCATTTAATAATTTGCAAAACTAATGTTCACGGAGGGGATCGAACCTTTACCTCTCGCTCCATATTTTCCTGGTTGCAGGCCGAGTCGGGCCGTAACATTTATGGTCTCTATCCAGAGCTAGATTACAAGCGAAGTATCCTGGTGAGCAATGATCCAATATGAACTCTCTATTTAACACCGCCACTCTAATGTATACGGCGCTTGTAGACTATAGGATTAAACATGTAAATACTTATTTGCATAAACTTTTGCCTATCAATAAGTTTATATATATTAATTGATAAAATCTTTGTATATACTTACAACCACTCTTTCTCTTTGAAGATGACGGAGTACTTCTATTTAAATCGTCTTCAGTCTCGAATGTCTGCGAAACACTTTCCGATGTCTGCAACTGAGTTTATTTAGGACTAATTTAATAGTGTTAAACCAAATTCTGTTCTTACAAAACTTGTTTTACCAAAGATGTTGCCTTTCTCTGTTATTTTACAAAACATGAGATTACAGCTGTTTCGAGCGAATTTATGAAAAAAATAATCTTTATTTCCATAGCATAGCAAAGCACTTAGGGTACCAATGTATCTGTCGTTAGGGAAGTCGAATCATTAATGTCTAGCTAATAAAATAAGACTTTTAACCAATGAGCTACCGAGCCCCTTTTATGAATTAATGATTACACTTGTCTACCTTTAATGATGGGAAAGATGTTGTCGGTCTACTGCTAGTAGCAGAACTAAACGGCGGAGCAAACGGTGTCACTGGTGTTGGTTCGGTAATAGCTTCATAATCATGAGTGGCAGCTGATGTAAAGTACGAACGGGAGTCAGGACTAAAAGAAACGAAGGTTATCATATTTATGCTTAAGTTTATTATCATTGGCTTACGAAATGAGTTGTACCCACCGTTTCACAATTTCCCCTTAAATTCGACTTAGAATGAAACTGACCTGTGGAATTTCGTTTCCTTATTAGGTTGTTCAGCATAATCCTCTGCGTAATCGGGAGTTGTAGTTCGGAACTTCTTCCGGGGCTTAGGCTTTGGAGCTTGCTCCGTAACTGCATAGTCATCATCATCAATTGAGTTTCCTAAAATTTTTAGTTTGAGTGAACCACAACGTCTAATAAGCTGCTTCAGTATTGATGAATTTATTGTTATTCCTAGAACGCTTTTTTTATATATAGTCTGTTTCAAAACATAGACTACATTGCGCCGGCTTCATACGATGCGCGGTGTTGCAAAAAAAATTTCCTTCAAATTCGCTAGAAAATGCGAGAGAACTTTTAAAGGCAAATATTACAACACCGCGTATCGTATGAGGCCGGCGCAGTGCAGTCTAGGTTTTGAAACAGACTAGAGAATCCGTTTAAAAACCGCATGCGCTCTGAGTTGCCATCTCGCATTGATGAAAAAAAGGAAATACCATCTAAAGGTGATATTTTGCACTGCAGCGCATGTAGGTTAGGTTTTGAAACAACTGCGTATATAATCTATTCTTAAACTATTACCAATTGGCATGCTCGTACCGCCAGATTGCGAAATGGCAAATGATCCATCTGAATCTGCGACTGAAGCACAAGGAGGAGGCTGTAAATAAAAATTTATCAAGAATCCAAAACATTACGTATGAAAAACCATTAATTCACTGTAAATTTAAAAGTTTGAATAAAGAATTTTGATTAAAATAACTTACAGTATGTCCATCGCACATTCCTTTCATACACATATCGATCTGACAGAAGAACCAAACTCCTGGCTTATCAGCAAATTTAAAGACCTAAATATAGAAAAACAACTTCTAAATGCTATTAACTAGTTGGAAGCTTTTTTGACTGAAAACGGAATTGCCCGAACTCAACTCGGCCTTTACCAAATCGGTCGCTGTACGTCGAACGACCTTTAAAAAATGCATTTAAATCTTTTGCCCTTTGTAGAAGAAGTACCAGTTTGGAGATACAAGTCCTAAAAGGTTGGAATCCAGCTTCTTAGCTGTGCTACGTTATAGCACCTTATACGCTCCATGCGTTAACCCGCGTCCCAATGTATCTATCCACGTCAACACTTTATCCTCGTGTGAGGGAGTTGTTTTTGTATTATCTTAATTTTGTGTGGTTGGGTACATAAGCAGAAGTAGTAAAATTCATTTAATAACACTGTGAACATATTTCTGTAAGACCGGGTTCTAGTTCGTACAATTACCTTGTGAGATGCTAATAATTTACAAACCCTGGATTCCGCATACGCCCTTTGCAAGTCCTTTGAGTATCTGATGGCAGTGATGGCTAGCGGATTAGTGGCACAACTAAAATTAGGAATATTTGATGTATTTGTAATAGCGAACTTACCCTTTTTCATCAATTACATCTGATTTATGTCCGAATCCATCGGTAACGTAACAACTTCTCACAAGAATACCGTACATATCTAAAAATAGTCGAAACCATTCATGGAAATCAATAATTTTTTATTCAAAAGTAAGGATGTGTCATTAAAAAAGTTTTCTTTTCCGTTCAAAATTAGGCTGGGGTGCTGCTAGTTACGGAAAAAATATTTGCATTGTTTATATTAAAGTGCAAAGTTTTCTTTCAAACTGAAGAAAGTAAAACTTACTGTCATTGCAATGCCATTGATGGAGAACTCGATCGCCAATTCTAGCAAATTGAATTGGATTTCCAGCTGGTCTACCTAAAAGATAGATTAATTAGCCTACTATGTAACAGGCTACTGATGATGTTTAGATAAAACTTAAGGGCAATTGTTCATAAATTATTTTGTAGAGTATTATTGTATTTGGCAATGGAAGAGAAATTAGGGTCACGCGTAACAATACAGAAAATATTCATAGTGGATAGAAGCTTTGCCTCATAATCTCGAGGTCGATGGTTCGAATTCGCCCCGAAGAAAGAATTCTTGCAACTTTGTTCATATTCGCCGCCTCCACTCCCTGGGTGCTGTGCTATGAAGTCCCACTTCCTATGGTCCCTTCGTCTCATTTCATCCTCCAAACATTTGAGTACAATTCGGTTTATCTTTTAGTTTTCACTGTTTGATTCTACAATGCGGAGAAACTGCGCTGTGAATGCTGAAACTGCGGAGAAGCCCGTGCCGCAAACCGAGTATTCAGACACCGGACTGATAAACATAATGACAACGCACCCGCATTATTTTTTAAATTTTGTTTGACTTTGTTTTCCTACCTGCATCTATTTCCTCAATTGAACTGCTATGAATACTGTAAGAACAGCCAGGAATACCGTGACGCGCATCCAGCTCCACTGTTGGAATTGAACTGAAAAATAATTTTTTATTTTTTAGTATCAGAGTGAACTTTTGAAATTTCTAGTTTTATCTTAACTCGTCTACAAACCTCCAATCAACGCAATTTTCCAAATAGATTCAACTTTTGTATATAGTCGGATCCGAAACGAATAATGGAGTGTAGAAAATTATTTATAAGCAAAATGCAATTGCGTACAAGAAGTTTTGGCTTGAAAATTATTCCCTACACTCCATTATTCGTTATCCGACTATACCCTTAAAATATCAATTGTTGGTCTGCTAAAGTTTCTCTATTCTAATTTGACCAGTCCTTATAATCCAGTTATATTAATTATTATATAGTTCTTGGTCTTATAGGTATCATTATACCTCATTTCACACGGCAAAATGTTGCAGCGCGTGCGGTCCATAATGAAAACCGGATGCGCGTACAGGGGGGAGTCAGTTAATGGAGATGGTGGATTTAGTAGTAGATTATAGAGAAAACTAACAGGTACGGAGATTATGGAAGATGCACATGTTTGAAGTAATACAAATGGATCTCATTTTATATTATAAATACAGAATGCTTTGATATATACATAAATAAATAAGTCTAGAACTACAACATGATGATATGGATTGCTCTCATTGTTATTTACTGAAACCCCATAGAAAATAACCAAGGTTTATGGGGGAGGTGGTGGCCCAGTGGTTAGCAGCTTCGCCTCATAATATCGAGGTCATGGTTCGGATCACCCCAGAGTCGATTGTTCAATTCTCCCCAGCGAAAGAATTCTTGCAGATTTGTTCTGATTCGTCACCTCCACTCCCGGGGTGCCGTGCTATAAAGTCCCACTTCCTCTGGTTCCCTTCGTCTCACTTCTTCGCTCTTCTTCGAATAAACAAACTTTTTTACACTTTCAATAGTTAATTTAGACTTTCTACCGGATTTAAGAGGGATTTCTTACACGACTGTTACTCATTTCTTTATTATTCTTCCATAATGAACATTGATCTTCCTATTAAATCCCCCTAAACTCTAGTGTTCCTTACCTGACTCCTAACTCCGCAGTGAGTCCTTTACTAGCTTCTTCGAAGAAACATTTAACATGAAATGCTTGATCCGGTTTTGTAATCAATAACTGTAAGTAAAGTTTAGACCCCTTTTCACAACAAACGGTAAACATCTTATAATTGGCCAAGCTGGTTTGTTTTTAGGTCTGAGTAATTATAAAGCTAACTGGTAAAGTGGTTTAGCGGCTTATGGAAAACATGGACAATTTGTGCGTTCTTATAAATTATTACAAATGGGGTAAACAACCAAATAGCATCAGCTTAAGTTGTTATTTAAGAGTAAGTTGATTGTGAACAGTAAATGTTTTAAACTCAAACTCAGGTAAACAAAGGTAAACTCAGTCCAAACAAAAAAAAAATGAGTTTTTACCAACATTTTCATGTGAACCTGTTTTAGAGCTAAATACTGTTTTTTTGCAAATACTTAACTTTTACAGGTCGGACCTAGATAAAAAGTTTTATAGACGACGACAAAATTATGAGAACTTATTTTACGTCTGCAGGCCCGACGGGGCCCGTTCGTTGAGTAGTCTAGTTGAATAACTGACTAACCTTGTCAAAAGTTACTACTAGTGTGATAGAGTAGTAGAGTCCACGAGGGTCCAACTGAAACAAATAAAGTTTATACTATTCTTCCAATTATAAAAGTATATTTAATATTTAATTTAGATATTTTTGATTTATGTTTGTTTTTCCTTTCTTTCAAAATGGTGGTTGAACAATGGCCCGTTGACTCCTTCAATCCTCCAGAAGCCCGACAAGTACTGTACATTTGTATACATATCTTATGTATATTGATATTATGTGTTACTTGTGTTGCGTCTTCGAAATAAAACTTTCTATTCTATTCTATTCTATTAATATATTGATATATTGATAAAAGATAATTGTAATAAATATACCGATCGCATGCTTTTCATTCCACAATCTCCAATCTTAAATGTATAATGTGGTTTTGTTGTCTGATCTCTGTCGAATTCATCATAATAGCATTTAGGATCATTTGCTCTACCTTTAGCATACATTCTGCCTGAAATTACTTGTCTTCATATGGTACGATTTAAGAAGAATAATGAAGTGTTAAAGAAGAATCTCGTTGAAAATGGCTCTAAAGTTTTCAAAAAACGAAAATATACGCAATAATACTTGAAAATACGCATATGATACTCAATTATTACTCCTGAATTAAACTTTCTATTACGCAATTTGTTTTGAAGCAATCCAGCTTGTCCTGATAAAATAATGAAAACAAGAATGTTTATAGTCTCTAAATTACTGAGAGACTTATGCATTCACTTAGCAGCAATTTAGTCATATTTTTTATAAATAACATTTTTTAACCTATTACACTTAAATTCATATGAATAATTAATTTTCTAAACTAACCAGCAAATGCTTTTCTTGTCTTAACTGCTATTTTAATAACATCTTGCATACATTCAACATCTGGATCACCAATTATTTCATTGTCAATTACAAAAGAAACATCGCCGGATAGTGAGAAGTCAAATAAAACCTAAATAGCCGTCTGCTTACTTTTGAAACATATAATTGTGTATGTCCTTTTCTATAGTCAGATTCAAAAGTAATGACGCGGTGTATGCTGAGTATTTCGTTATTTTTAACACAGCGCCTGCTGGCATTCTACGCGCGCGGTGTCAGCAGATTGCAAATTTTCTTTCACTCTGCTGTACTCACACAAAATATTGCAACACTCCTGCTTATTAACACGGCCGTAATACTTTTGAATATGACTATAACTGTACTTCTGTTAGGGAAATACTCACAAACTTGGAATTACAACTTTATAACAGTTCAGCTTAAACTTTCTTTCTGCTTTTATCCAGTGTTTAAACTGTATTGCAGGATTAAATTATAAGAAAATGTTTTATAAAGAAGAAAGTATAGCACTCACTATTACCAACACACTGAATATCCTTAAATCTAACATGAGCATCTTATTTACTGAAAAAGAGCAAATATAAATATTAAAGCAAAGCAAAACAAAGAGTTTAGATAAGGAACAATGCACTTAAGTCCAAATAGCGAAAATTGTAGAGAACCTTTTATAGTCCGCAACAAGAGTTATTTTTGCCAGCGCATTATCCTGAGGCCGTAGTATAGAAACGCCCGGGTGCCCGGGCAGTTTTTAGCCTGCCCGGGCAACAACTCAACTGCTCGATCTCCAAAAACTACCCGGGCGTTTCAATTTTTTCTACGGCCACAGGGGAGATGGGGCGCTATATATACTGACTATAATTTTTAAGAAAGGCTCCCATTCATCGATTTTTTTGTTTTATTTTTATTAAGCACCGCTGTTCACCCAGGAAGCCTAGCTATTGAAGCAAACTATAGAAAAATAGAACTTTCTGAAGTCCAAATCAAAATAAAGTACATAAGCACTATAAAAAACTTAGTAAAGCATAATATGGCCAACAATGTTTATGATAATACAATACAAAAACTGCCTTATAGCTTTATATTCTTAAACTAATTATATTGGAACTTCTATGTTGAAATCTATCCTAAACTAGCCAGTCTTTTAGGCTACCGTAATACGCTTGACCGCCCCTTTTCTATTGAATTACAAGCATAAGGGCAGCGAGCAAATGAAGGAAGAAACTAGTTTTAGTACAAAGAGAAGACCGTTATGATGAGAGGAAGAATTAGTAGAATTAAGTGTAGGGGTGGTCGAATAGATGGATATGTTTGTTAGATCTATATTGAATAGAAAGCTTAAAAAATAACTTTTAAGATGGATAGGTTAGCAAATATCAAAAGAGGAGGTTTAAGCCTGACTCTCCATGTTGTGTAGTTCAGCTAACAAGGGAATGGTCAGTACACAAAAGGGCCTTTCAAAAATCAGTCGACGTACTACGATAGAGGTTAGAAAAAATTGTTTTGATATTTTTTCTAGCTGCTGAGGAAGTCACAGTTCCAAGAAAATCGGACTTGAACTTTTGTACGCTTGCTTATATAATGTAGTGAAGCATTAGAGATAAGTGCTTCCGTGGCTATCTGGTTAGCATCTTCGGTTGTAAGCCAGAGGTCACGAGTTCTTTAAGTAAGATTAAGAAGACATAGACAAAACGTGCTCACTCTTAAATGAGTAATCGATCAGGAGGATTATACGTATATTTCTTAAATCCTAACTGAACTTCAGTAAAAAGAAACTTTGAAAAATAGGTCACCTAATAAATGAAATGCGTAAATGGTACAGTACAATATTTTGTAAATTAATACTAGAAGAATATGATTTTGGATAAATATTACCACATTTGTTAGATCTGAATATAATATCCTTCAAGGAAATCGTAGCGAGACTGATATTGGGTTATTAAAACCTTCAGTGTTTTTTTTATCTCGAATGGACTGTCTAATAAAATTGTATGATTATTTACAAAGGGCAATGCTATTTTATCTGTTATAGAAACATATAATAATAATGCAAAAAGAAAGATTAAATCTTCAAGAAACAAATTTAAGAATATTAAATACTGTACAGTAAGACTAAGAAGATAGAACAGAGAAATATATTCGCCTACATTACTCTGGTCCACCAGAAACGTGCAAATATGGCCTGAGACGAGCAATACCGCCAGATACGTACAAATACGGTCGCATACGTGCAGATACGGCTCGCATTACACGTCTCGGCCGGTAAAAATGCTCGTCTCTGGTGGACCAGAGTATGATTCCAACAATAGTGAAAACAATTAAAAACCTTCTTGAACTTAAAATCAAAAAATAAAAGTGAGTAGTTTCACACTCAATTGGATTAGTTTCCTTTACGAACTAGTGAAATCTAAATCTAAGGATAATTATAAATAGAGCGCGGACTTTGCTAAGGGGGCGCGGTATACTGTGGTTGGCCTACTGACGATAGTCCGCATAAGGCTATTGTCCATATTTGAAGGTAATTAGATGAGGAACCAGACGGAAACCAACGAAAACGAAATTACCAAAGGTGAAAGGTGAGGCGGACTCGAATTTTAGAGAAACTAGTTTTTAGAAAGTAAAAAATCAATAAATACACATCGAGTGCAATTGGTATTTTGTATACAAACAGGGGTAGGGTTCTGACCGGCCGGGTCGAGCATCAAAAATTCAAGTACTGGCGGGCCCAGACCGACCCGTGAACTCCTCTGTATAAATGTAAAACGTTTGTCCGGGCCGGCGCCTTGAATATCTCTGGAGGTAAAAGTAGCAGTTTTGGCCAGGAAATCCGGTTCGATTTGTGGACAGTTTTGACCCGACGGGACATCCCATAATTTTATCAGTAACTACGTTTTATGTACTGCGGAAAACAGGGGGCTAACGTAAGATTTTGTTATCTATTATTTTCTTAATAGTTCCTAATGCAGTTTGCTACATTGATCATATCCCCAAATGTATTATAATGATCACTTTGTCCCATCTATTCCTGTGAATAAACAGTACTCCCTTGTAGAAGTAAATATGTTTTCCAGTCTTGTTATTCTGATTATGCATGCAGATTGTTTTTAGTATTTTTACTCACATCGAGTATTTGCTTTTTTGACATAGAATATTGTTACATTGTCTATCGTAAAAGAAGATTCTCGTTTTCTATCTGTTTCACCAAATACTGCTATAGTCGACGGACGGATGTTATGCTATTAAAGGACTTCGAAACCTTGTTTAAATTCTGTCACGGTAAATAACAAGTTCAAACATGAAGACCGGCCGTCGACAATAGTTACAGAAATAACATTTCCCAACTGTTCCCGAAACGACAAAAAACAAAACAATTTTGTTAATAATGCGAACATATTTTCAGGGTGGCCGATAATTATGGAGACAAAGTTTGACGGGCTTCTAAGTTTGAACGAGCGGGTTTCACGCAGCGGTTTCGAAATTTTTCGAAAGTCAACTGAATTGAATACATAATATCCCAATACTTATCAGCCACCCTGTAGTTCTGTTTTGTAATAGTTCTGAAATGAGCAGTTCTCGTTTTTAGTAGTCTCAGTCCAATTGCAACTCAATCCTTGTTTTAGTAACTTTTTAGTAGACTTACGTTAACAACTTTGAAGTTCTTGCAAAAATAACGGTTTCCAGTCAAACTTCTCAATAATTTCTACAACTGACGAAATGGAAGAAGAAATCGAGGATCATGAATGGGGTTGGTTGGCTATCTTTAATCTTCTTCCAACCCATCTAAAGCATCAGAAAGAACTTTTAGATTTGGCTGATATCGGGGCTGGGAAAAGACTGGCCGGGCCGGCTGGCCGGGCCGGCTCGCTTCTCTAAATTGCGGCCCCGGCCTGACCCCATTTTCCAAAAAGTCGGCCCCAGGCCCGTCTAATATCTAATATCCAGTCAATAATAATATAGCAGGCTACTTCTGCCTTTTTTTCAAAAGCAGCTTCGCAAGTGGGTTTTGAGAATAAGTCCATTAGCCTAGGGGTAAGAATTTAACGGACGAACATAGGCCCGAATAGTCATATTCGGACCGGGCAGGGTCGGGCCCGAAAATGTTGAAAACGGACCGACCTTGCCACCACGCCTGCATTAGCCATTAGGATCCATTTTTTAAATACATTTAAATACATAAAGTTATTCATTTCAGTTATCGATTACATTCTAAAATTGATTCTGGTCTTCTTCTTAGCATATTTCACTTACTATCTACTGCGGACTATATACTTTACTTTTTGTGTTACCTCATATGGGGAAGATAATCAGACAACATGGTCAAAGTACGAACTAAAAGTTATAAAATAACAATTTATTTTAGTTCTCTTGAAAAAGAAATCACTACAATAATGTCTGAAGCAGCTCCGTTGAGAAAGAATGGCTTTGTTAATCAAGTATATCAGGTGGATCCACAGGGAATAGCAATAGATATTGAGGTTAGTTTAGAATATAGTCTACGAACGAATCTCAGGTAGTTTAAAGGCCTATTTATTATAAGGCGAGCGCACAGTTATATCGGTTGCTTGTACATTTTCTTTCGATTTCCGCGCTCCTTCTAAATTCAACAGTGCACCTCTGCAAACGATTCATTCGTCGAATATAGTAATTTAGAAAGTTTGTCGAGTATAAGTTTTATTCACACTTTATATTCTTGTCAAATTATATTAACAAAATTAATATATTTGCAGACATCGTCATCTATTCGAGCACTTAGTTGACTTTGAACATGTAAAGGAGGCAAGGACGCTGAGAGAGTTTGATACTAGGTTTACAGTTCCGGTGTTCGGATATAAAGATTATGCAGAATACTATGATGAATCAGCACTGCATCCTAAGGTTAGTAGCATTATGGAGGAGCCGTTAAAGGGACATACAGGCGACTATTTTGAACTTAGGCTCAGATTGCAGAGAATTTTTTCTGATCTAGATAAAAATTGTTTAACAAAATTTCATTTACAGGCTAACGAGTATTAATTATCTAAATAGCCAATTTTGCATTGAAAATTAGGTTCGGCTATAGCCAAACGCAATTGCCAGGGAATATGTGAAAAATATTAAACAATACATTTAAGCAAGTTACGGTCTTAATGCTATTTAAAGCTGTAAATTGTTGCATTTTGAGAAAAATCAGCAAAATTCTTTTGGAATCCAATTCTGCATCAAAAGTTGATCTACTAAAAGTGTTTGTTGTGGCAAAATGTTCAACTTTTTCATGAATTCTACTGTACAAACTATTTTCTCCAAACTACAGTATATTGGCTAAATAGGTCTCCGCCCCCGAAAACAGCTATTTATCCTAAACAAGACTTTCCAGTGGCCGTAGTATAGAAAGCCCGGATGGGTGCCCGGGCACTTTTTGGCTGCCCGAGCAGTTGAGAATTGTTGCCCGGGTGGGCTAAAAACTGCCCGGGCATTTCTATGCTAACTTCCATACTACCATCACAGCTAGTTGCTGAGGCTGCACAGAAAAAATAGGTTAACTAACTATTCTCTTGACAAAACAAGCAAATTTAGAATCTTGGGATATAAAGTTCAGTTCTTTGCAATATTGAGTAACATCTTATTCGTTCAATCATTTCAGGTAGCACAAATTCCAGTTCCTACCATTACTCTAAATGCAGTAGATGATGTTTTTGCTCCAGTGGAAGGTAAAAGATAACATTCAACATTTTTAAGTAAAGAAAGACAAAGTTTTTATTG